>RJWM01001616.1:73644-150700 GCA_004363535.1 Dasyprocta punctata | reverse complement strand
TTCTACAGAACATATTTTTTTCTATTTTTATTCTATTTATACTTTTGTATCTGAAGCGTATGTCCTGTTGATAATATATAGCTGGATCTCATTTTTTATATTGTTTTATCTCACACTGTATGATAATTTCTACATTTTTGCTTATAGTATTTATTCCATTCTCATTTAATCTTATAATAGAAATAGTTGCATTTACATACACCAATTTTTGTTTTTTCTATCTGTAAGTAGTGTTTCCACTATATTCCTCTTTCAGTTTTTCCTTTTGGATTAAGTGAATATTTTCTAATGGAGTGTTTTAATTTCTTTAATTAACTCATTTACAGTATTTTCAGTTATTTTCTTGCTTTCAGATTTATGATATGCATATTATCATATAAAAACATCTTCAGTTTTATACAAATTTAATTCCAATAAGTATGTAGTATTCACATGACTCTTTTTGTTTCCTTTCTTGATATTAATCTTATACACATATTGTTGATAATTGCTACAAACTTAAGAATACATTATTGAAATGATCATTTTATGCTATCCTAACTATATTTTTAAGTTAAGAGAAAGAAGGTGAGAAAATGTGCATTTATGCAACAGTGGCCATTGCTTTCTTTGCCAAACTACTTCCTTTCCCTTTCCCAGGCATCCTAAATTCTAAAGAAGAGTGTCACCTAAATGATCAAGATGTTAACTTTTAATAATCTTTGCTCAGATTTACGGAACCCAGAACATCTGGTGACCTTCAGAATTTTTCAGAATGTGTAAAATATTGTTTAACTTGAAGAAAGGTAATGTTTTTGTCTAAAGACTGAAAGGAACTAGCCTTAGGAGATCAAGGTCAACTGCAAAGTTCTGGCCAAAGTAAAGAAAAAGACAGTTTCATACCCTAAATGAGGAAGTTTCTGCTCAGCACACAGTCTTCCGGTTCATTGTTCTTCTGCACCTCCTTTTTCACTTAGAGTATGACTTCCTGTGCCTGAGTTTTCCAAGACAGTCTTTTGCAGGGGATGATAGCTCCATCCTCTGTTGTCTCAGAGTTCTAGCCTTTGAATAAACTGAAATTTCTTCTTACCACTTCTGGTCTGCTGAGTATTGGCTTTTGAACTGGACAGACTTGGGTTCAGTAGTATGTGAAGTAGGTAAGCTCAGAAACATACACTGAATGTTTCAGTTTTTGAAAAATTTTTATAGTACAAGACATGTTTCCATTAATTCTCCTCAAAATATTGACCCTTGCATCAAGCACATTTACCTGATTATTCTTGTCACATTCTGAAGCACTTTGGAAGTCCCTTCTCACTAGGTATCATTAGTTACACTATCATGGCTGCCTTGAATTTCTGAAATCATAGAAAACACTTATCCTTAGTGGACCTTTAAACACAGAGGCAGAGTGAGAAGTTGCAGGGTACAGTATCAGAGCCCATGCAAGGTCTAATATCAAATTTGATTGATAAGGAAGAAGGGGGCAAATCAATTTGACAGAAACTGCCATAAACATTTTGAATAGCTTCAGTAAGCTAGAAAAGACACCCATGAAAGAAGACTTCCAGAATTGCTTCAGAAGGCAGCCAGAAAGGTGGGATAAGTATGATCCAAATAAGAGGGAGGATTTTGAGAGGGGACTAATGGCAATGTGTCTTCTGCTATAATAAATTGCTTGGAGTTTTACTTTCAACATTAATCATATTCTTAGTCATAATATAACTCTGTGATATTAATTCTCCCACTTACTATTTGCAGTTCATTTTACTTATTCCTGAAGATTCAGTCTTCCATGTGACTCACTTCCTTAATGCAACACAGTTTTGTTTTTAGCCATCTGTTTTTTATTATTATTGTACAATAAATTACTGTTGATATGTTGTATCTCAAAAATACTAGTATTGTGCTATCTATTTATTAGAGGCTTTTAATTTTTCTTCAGTTTTTTTTCTGTGTTCCTTGATTGTATACTCTTTTCTATGTTTTCTAATCCTTTCCATCAGTTCAAATGTTCTACTGGTTCCCTCTGGTGAAGTTTTTATTTCAGTTATATTTTTCAGCACCCAAGTCTTTATTTTTGCTTACTTTTTTGCATCTGACATAATACTTTCATCTTCTCTTACTGGGTTCTGAGGTACTGGGGACTCTTAAATATTCTTTATAGGTTATCCTTGTCCTGAGCAAGGAATTGGACAAAATAAGGGTAAAAGATAATGAGGTTTTACATTTATTAAAGGTAAGAAAGGAAGCATGTAGAGTATGTAACTGCCAATTAAAAGTAGAGAAAGAAGTACACTCTACAGGTGAGAGTGGACCATTTGAAAGAGGGCAGTAACCAAGAGCTCAG
The DNA here is from genome assembly GCA_004363535.1 of Dasyprocta punctata. Taxonomy (NCBI): domain Eukaryota; kingdom Metazoa; phylum Chordata; class Mammalia; order Rodentia; family Dasyproctidae; genus Dasyprocta; species Dasyprocta punctata. Next base: position 148,371 of record RJWM01001616.1, on the reverse strand, counting down.
TTGTGCCATCTTTTGTATCTCCCACTCCTCAGGCTGGCATTGGCTCCAGACCATCGTATCAGAAATTACTTGAGTGCTCATGAGAATAAGCAAAGATACCACCCTGACTGGTCCCAGAGCTGACTCTCAGAATTGTTTTTGCATGCTTTTCCTGGCTATGACAGGTCATATCCACTTGCCCAATCATCTGCCCATGCCTCAATGCTTTTCTCTACTTTAATAATTTTTTTTTTTTTTTTTTTTTTTTTTTTTTTTTTTTTTTTTTTTTTTTTTTTTTTTTTTTTTTTTTTTTTTTTTTTTTTTTTTTTTTTTTTTTTTTTTTTTTTTTTTTTTTTTTTTTTTTTTTGTGGCACCGGGGATTGAACTTACAACTTTGCGCCTGTTAGACAGGTGCTTAAGTCACTGAGCCAAACTCCTGGTCCTAATAATGGTTTTCTTTGAACACATTTATAATGTGTGTTTATAGTATTTATCTATTTTACCCAAATTCTTTTCTTTCTCATAAACAATTTCTATTGTCTGCTTTCATTCTAGTTTTCGGTTCATTCTTTCATGATTCTTTGTATGATCTTTTGCTGGCAACTGACATCTTTGATAATGTATTGATGCAACTCTGGATGTTTCTTCTTGCTTTCCAAAGCTTATTATTGGTATTTATTTAGTTTTGAATGTTTATATACCAGCTAGATTATTTTAGTGAAGTATGCCTGTTGTAGCTTTGATACACCCATTAAGATGCCCAGTCACCCTAGATGACAATTGTTAAGCAAGTTTTCTTTCTCTCCTTCTCTCTTACCATTACCAGGCATAACCAGTCCACTAATTGCTCACTTATTTGTTTTTTGACAATGCCACAGTGCACAAATTGCTTCACAGACTAATTCAATTAAATATGGGCTCTGTTAATATACAATTCTCAAGGTCAGTGTTTGAAGATTTCTTATAAAGTTTGACCTCAGAAAGGCACTTTCCAGTTATCTTTTCCTCTTTTCTTTTTCCAATAAACTACTGTACAGTTTAGCCTCTGTTTCCATTAACCCATTAATCTCCTTGTTTACTTTTCATCAAAATTCCACTCTTTTTGAAAATGCCCTTAACTCTGGCTTCTTTTTATTGTTTTGCAACCAAACTTTGTTACTCTGAAGGTGAATTTGGAATTTTTTATCTATTGTTTTTATGTCTTTCAGGCAAATTCTCAAACCATCTTTGCTGATATGAACAGAGATATTAGGATTTAGTGATATAAAAAATTATACTGCATTAGACTTCAAACAAAACATTTGAAGAGCAGTGAAGTTCACAGCACCTTCCTGGCAAGTATGAGGTCATGAGTTCGATCCCCAGTATCAAAAAAACAAAAATATAGAAATAAAATAAAATAAAAGAGCTGTGAAGGAAGGAAAAGCCTTTTGCCTACTTTTCCTTATCTACCTGAAGTCCAGGTAGGTGCAAGACAAACATAATTCCCTTTTAATTTTACTGATATCATAACCAAGGAAGATTAACTTTGTATCACAAGGAAAGAAAGTAAATACTTAACATTACACCTAGAGTTCTGAGGACCTTCGTGTCAGGCCATTAATGGTTCTCTGTACTCAGTCTCTCCCCTGTAAATCATTTTCTACTTCTCTAAACTCATTTGAAGTTATCTCTTCCCCTTATGAGGAAAGTAAGCTTCTATCATCTGATATTTCTTTAAATTGAATAACTTCTATGATATATCTATACTATTGGGTGTAGCAGTAATTCTGTCTCTTTCTTTTTTGGCATAATATTTCTAGGTATGAATAGACCACAGTGATTCATTTGTTCACTTGAATGTAATTTGAATCACTTTTCAATTTGAGTCTATTACAATGAAGTTCATATAACAATCATAATGTATTTTTAATGGACATAAATAATCATTTTTTTCTCAACATGTCCTTAAGAATTGAATTTGTGGGCAGGAGAATATGTTTAGATTTATGTCTGCCATTTCCCAAAATTATAGGTCCAGTACACCTCTCACCATTAATAAATTAGAATTTTACTTGCTCCGTAGTTGAGGCAACATTTGGTGTTCTCTTGTCCAGAGATTGTGAACCTTTTAGAGTTTTCATTGATAACAAACAGTCCAGTGTATGTACATATAGGTTTGCCACCACTGGTCTACTTCTTTTAATCTTAACTCTTCTGGTAGTATTGTAGTGGTATCTCTTTGTGGTTATAATTAGCACCTCTATAGCAATAAGTAATGTCAATTATTCTTTTATACTTTGGTGAAATCAATATTTTTAGGCAGCAGTTTGGGTTATTTCCCTTTTTAAAAAATTGGTTTGACTGTCTTCTATTTTAGTTTTAGAAATTATGTATATACTATGTTGTGTATGTGTATTGTAAATATCTTCTACTAATCTTTGGAATATTCTTCAGATGAGCAAGATGATTAATTTTTATGAATTCCTCTTTTCATGGCTAAATTTTTGGCACACTTTTAAAGAAATCTTTGCCTTAATTTGGATCACAACTATATTGCCTCTTTTTGATAATTTGACTACTAGATTTATATTTCACATTTATAATGATCAGCTCTCTTAAATAACTGTATCTAGGATAGGATATATTTTAAAGTCTATTCTTATCCATAGGAATGTATAATTTGTCTAACATTACCTATTGAAAAGAATATTGTATTCCACCTAGTACAGCATATGCAGACTGCTGCAGCTTGAGTCTATCCCCTAAAAGTTTGTGTGGTGGAAGTCAACTTCTGAACATGGTAGTATAGAGAGGTAGTGGAAACTTTGAATGAGTCCTAGTGAGAGGTCATGAAGTCCTTGGAGAGACTACCCCAGAGGAGATTAAGTTTTTATGGAACCACAGTTAGTTTGTATGAGAATGTTGTTATACAAGAGTTAGGGACTCTCTCCATCTGAAACATGCTTCCACCATGACATCATCAACCTCAAAGTCACCCTGCAGCCAGCGAGGACTCGCAGGAGCCTACATCAGGCTGGTCAGGGTTTAGATCATGAAAACTTTGAGGAAATAGGCTTTTTCTTTAAAAGTTACTTTACTTCAGGTATTTTGTTTAAGCAATAGAAAATACATTAATACACAAACTTATTTCTGAATATAATTGCTTTGATTTTTTATCAATGCATGCACTAATTTCATACTGTCTTAATTATTGTAGTCATAATATATTCTGAAATCTGACAGTGTAAATTACTCACAGAGATTCCTAAGATTATCATGTCTATTTCTGGATCTTTATATTGCCACATAAATTTAGAAACTTTTTTTTTAATTTTCACACACATGCACATAGCATACAATAAAACAAATCAGAAATTCTAATTGGGCCACAATTTTTAAATGAGATACTTATTTTTAATGGAAAATGCAAAACACTCCACAGATTCATTCATTAATATTTAAAAAGCAGTAGTTGGGAATATGCTGTCACAGGAGAAGACATTTTCTAGTTTGATATTTTTTTCTGTAGTCTACATAATGTAGAAGATTTTGGTAAAATTAATTTGCAAACCTTTGCTGAATACCTATATATTTAAGCTTTGCTTCATGGCAAATGGTCCAGTTCTACTCCAGTTCAATTCTGATCGTAAATCAATCCTTATGATTATTGAAAAAAATACATAAATTTTACCAATTATACCTTATCAAGTATGCATTATCAACTATAGTATACAACAGTTTCTTAATTATTTTGTGCACATGAGTTTTATTTACTCAATAAGAGAATAAAAGGGAAAGGACTGAGATTTCTTTTCATTCCTCATGGCTACAAAACCCAAGGTTGATTAGTGAAATGCTCAACATATTGAAACATTCAATAAATGCTCTTGATTGACTGACTATTGACTTAGAGTTTGTCAGCTGTGTGCAATCTTGCTGTTTGGCATTTTTCTATATATTTCCCTTCTAGCTTTGGTTCAGTACCAGTGGTCATCTGTGTCAGGGAACTATTATTAACATAAAAACTATGAATTGGGAAAAATATTTTCTAATCTCAAAATAAATCTTTGAAAAGATAGGCAAAATAAGAACAGAGATATCAGTCCACACGTGAAAACATTCTTGCCACCCCCATACCTATTCAATTTTCTAATCATACACTGAAGAATGCTAACCACAAAACAGACATATTGTGATTATCTGTAAACATTAGAGGATATAGCATCAAGCTGTATTGCCTCCACCAGGACTCTAAGCCGTAAACTTGTAAGTACATTAGAAGCCGACGCTCTTAGCAGACTTTGCTGAATTGCTGGCAGCATCAACATCTGATCGATATGCATGTTCACCAGCCAAGCTGACTAGTACATCTGTTCTGTGAAGAAACATACATTCTGCCTCTAGTACAATCAGTGTAATTAAAAATTAACATGCATTAATTGTTAGAACTGATGTAAACAGCTGATGTTCCACTTAGCACTGTCTTCTGTACATATCATTAGGCAAAGTCAAATATTGTTAAGTAAACAGGCAGCGCTTACAAAAAGGAGAAAAATGGAAGACTAATTCCAACTAAATAAACTGACACTGTATTGTAAGTCATATTAAAATGATTAACCAGGATCTTTGGGGAAAAACAATTATAAAAGTCACATTTTAATATTTGAATCTTATTTTGGTAAATGTATTTAAGCTTTTTCTGAAATAGGATGATGCATGACTAATAACACTAGATTCTCAGAAAAGTTCAAAAAAACTCTAGGAAAAGTATGATTCAGGATTGATTTATAGCTGAAATATTCTGGCAGAATGAATCATTTGAAGTGATTGCAGTAACTAGTGTTCTCTGGGGAGACCCAAATCTGATGTTTAATGTTAAAAAGGGGTCTATTTTTTTTGTATGCATCTGCATAACCTGCACAAGTGTCAGTGGGAGTTACAGGCACATATTGAGAAAAGAATGTACATTTCACAATTTAAATCTTGCTTAACTTCACTTTCTTATCATATCATAACAAAACGATTTCTCTATCCTGATTCAAAACTAGCAAAGAAAAATAAAAAACTCTAATAAGCAAATCTGTGCAGCATGGCTCATGTCCAGTTACTTCAGAGAGCAATTCTGTAGTTACTCATTGCCTGGGGCATTCAGCTGCTGGGCCCCAGGCACTTCTTTGCTGAGGATGTCCTGGCAAGTCACTCTCAAGTCCAATTTAAAAATAGCCTACACCAGGATTTGAGAATAAATTCTTAGGCTATTTCCTCATGAAGTTTGAATGAGTTTCAAAAAAGGCCTAAGAAATGTAACTTTTGAAAGAAAATAAAAGTCATAGAGTCCTAGAATCTGAAAGAAAACTGATTTATAGATAAATCTTGGGGAAAACAGTATTATTCACTTGTATTTAAATACTTTTTTAAAGTTTTTTTTGTCATATTGGTAAAGTCATTACTTTATAAATATAAAAATTTCTCTACTATGTTGAGAGGATAGATAGAAAAGATAGATAATAGAAAGTAGAGAGATTGATTTTTCTCAAATGGGAAAAAGATCAAGAGATGGCGGAATGGAGAAAAGAGGGGAGGGAAAGAGGATGAAAAAAGGAATTAAGATATGCTATGTGCGTATTTCAACTCCATACAAGTAGTGCAAATGTTATGTACTACAAACATGTAGTAATAAAAATAAATTTTAAAAAACAAAATGGCTATACACAAGAAAATACACAGATGAATTTCAAAAAACCCTGGATAAACTTCCAGTTGCACAAAATAATTTGAAAATTATGTCCTACTTAATTAAAATTTAACATATACTCATCACACAACTAATTAGGAAACAAGTAAAGTATGCTTCTCTCAAGATCTATATTAAATATAAAGTATTTCTTTAGTTTATTCAATTACTCAGAAAATCTTGATAATATCAGGTACCCTTAAACTAATGAAAATCTCTAAACAGTTGTTTGTGAATTATGGTAGATATTAACAGCTTTTATAATTAGAATAAACTTATTTTTCACCATATTACTGGTTTTTAAAATATCTCTCATATCAGTTTTTTGACATTTCTGTGTGGTATAGATATATGTATGTATACCATAGACACAAAATAAATTTGGAAAATTTGTCTCAGTTCCAATTCACTGTAATTGTTCAGTGATTAGACAATAATTTACTAAAATAAAATTTGAAAAAGATGCATAACACTTTTGCTACAAAGCAAAGAGTAATGATGTCCTCCCCATTTTCAAAGTAAAGCAAAATGGACATGTTATTCATGAAAGGAATAATACACATTTTCCATAGTGTTTTATGAGGTTTATTTATAATATATAATAATGCTGAAATCCTCAGTGCATTCATAAAGCAACATTTTGTTCAATGAAAAATGTGAATTTTTCTTACTGAAAAATATCCAGAGTTACTTAATGAACTTTCATGAGCACGATAACAACCAGGTGATTGTCAAACAGAGGAAGGGAGGAAGAAAAATGAACTTAGAAAAGTGTGATTGTCAAAACTTCGAAAGAAGATAGTTTTCTTATAGTGTTTCTTGGAATGTAATTAATGTCTTTTGGATTGATTTATTTCCTAATCACTGTCATTTTCTGTGTTATATCATCTTAAAATGCCACCTCTACTCTTTTTTGGGGATCAAGTCAAAGTCTGTTTTCCATATTTGCCCCTTCAAGTGATGGAATTTTCAGCAATCAATGTATTTATTTAATCATTAAAAATATACCTGCATTCTTACATTCTCTGTGTTTGGCCCAATTTACCAACAATTTTGTCACGGAGTTTTTAAAATTACAGTGAAGAAACTGACATTCACTTTTTCTTTGTGCTTTACAGCAAAACCTAACGTAATTATCACAGCCATTGTCTTTATTTCCTAGGAAATAAACCTACTAGTGATCTCTGAATATTGTTATCATCAGTTTATTGCTAATGACTACTTTTCTTTGCTGCAGGATATTTCCCTCTCTTCTCCATTTCTTTATCCAAATCTACAAATGTGATTGAAGTCATTAAAAAACTGTACTTACAATTTTGGCAATGTGTCTTCTGGCTACAAATGTGTTAAGATAGCCTCCCTCATGGGTGCTTTTTTGGATCTACCGTTTCTTAGTGGTGGAACCGAATGGGGGAGGGGTGCAGCATGGGAAGTAGGTCATGCAGGGGCCTGAATGACCTACCACTGAATGCAGTCCTCTGGGGACCCCCTATTCCATCATCCCTTTTCATGAAAAATAAAAATGTTCTCTTTTTCCTAAGGCTGGCTTCTCTGCTGCCCTCCACATGCTACCATTTTTGATTTCTCAAAGAACCGACCTTACTTATTTAATGCTCTCTCCTTCCTCAAAGCTATACTTTTAACAAATATCATTTTATGACAATGTCTTCAGTTTTCATCTCTAGTTAATTTCTTATCACCAGTTTACTTTTTAGAGGAACAGACACCAAAGCAAGGTTGAGGGTACAAGAAAAAATGTTTTAGAGGAAGGGGAGGGAATGAGAGCTTTCATATCTTTGTGTAGAACAATGTGAAGGAGAGGGAGTGATTAGAAAGAGGTTCAAATTGTAGGATTCTTCTAAGACAGTTCAAATCAGGCCACTAGAGAGACCTAGAGCCTTACTTGCCCAATTATAGTGTTATATCCAGTGAGTCTTAGGTCAAGGGGTCCCAGACTCACCCTTGCCAGATTTGTCTCTTTCTCCAACATGGAAAGAGGAAAGGAGTCAGAGAAGAACAGTACAAAGCAAACGTAATTTTACTGTAGGCATTGCAAGAAGCAGTGCAAAGCCATTCCAGGGGAGGAGTTGTGGTGCTCAGACATACACCACCCTGAATCTGGGTCAGCAGGCCTATTTTATGGGTAGGGGTCCTATCTCCACTCTTTGAGAGTCAAGGCTTGATTGACCATTAGGCTTGTTGCTGGGAGTTTGGTGTTGTGGGCTAACAGGGAAATTTGGGCAGTATGGCATATATGAGCAGGGAGAGTGTTGCCCACACAGAGGCAAGTGTCAAAATCATAACCTGTCAACTTCAAATCCCAAAGCTGCTTGAAAACTGCCTGCTGCTCACCACTACCCAGAGGCTGCATTTTCTACCTCTAAAAAGGGCCTAGATCTGTCCCTTCAACAGAGAGTTAGGTTTTTCATAAATGGACTGGAGACTGGCAGGTTCTCTCACTGAACTCAATCATTCTCTGAAGGCAGCAAGTGGGATATATGACTTTTGTTCCAATGGTGGTGAATCCAGAAGTGCAGCATCTGGAGCCATCGTTAGGCTGTGCTTTAAGTATGATGCTTTAGTGGTGCATTCATGGTCTTAGCAGCACAACCAGCCTCCTCTGATTCATCAGTAGTCCTACTCCACCATTAAAAACACTGCCAACAAATATGAAATTAGTGAAACTAGTGAAATCTTCTTAACCTTTTTCTAGTCCTTTCTATTAAATCTGACCATTGTCTCTCTGAGGGTCTTCTATTTAGACTTTGGTTACACTACATTTTCAGAATTTTTTTTATGTAAAACTACAGCCCCGCCCCCAAGTTCCTCCTCTGAGAATCACAGTTCAAATCTACCTTCTACTGTTTTCAAAATGAGTGTCATTACTACGTACCATGATAGATATAAGTAACAAACTGTAAAGCTTAGCATTGTGCTTAGTTTTGTATTTGAGAGAGACTTTTAAACCTGTGAGATTACCATTTGCACTTAATTGGAACAGTATGATTATTCTACTCCCAAACATCACTGTTTTGTTTTTCCCAATTTGCATGGACTTTCCAAAATTTCAAACCACTTTTCCTTCTCTCTTAGATTATTTGTTACCTCTCTCTTACATTGTTTTCTTTATCATGAGTATTCACAATACAGACTAGGTGACCTTACTACAGTTTAAACCTGATGAGTGTCAATAAAATCCTTAAGGTCTCCCTCATATTGCATGGGAGACCTTTACTGTCTGGATCCCGTATATTCTGTCCATCTCACCTTTGTCACTTCGCACCACATTCTGCATACAAGTCAAACATTGGATCTTCCTCTAATTCCTTGTTTGACCAATCTTCAATAGCCTTTAAATATGGATTTGGCTCCTGTTTCCCCAGTATGAGAGTACTTCATTTTATTACCACTTTATTGCCAACTCTAAGACTCATAAAGAGTGCAACCATATCTGGACTACCCTTATATTTGAGACATAATAGATAGTCAATAAATATCCTCAATATCTATTTTTTTCAGCCTGGTTTCAGAAATATCCCTCATCTGATTTGCTATCCCTCATCTCACATATATCCTATCATTTAAGCTGAGAATCAGAGGAACTAGACTATAGCCCTTCCTCTATAACTAATGATTTTTGGAGTCTTGAGCTAACCTTTCTGGTTCCTTTTTTTTCCACTTAGGATGTGCCATGCATTAGGTAAATTTCTATCAGGAAAAAAAATACTGAATTCCCTTAGACTAGTCTTGAATTCCCTCTCCAGTTCCCGGAAATATATTGTTGATGGGGCTATTGATTTGAAGTAGACAACAAGTATACCAAATAACTTTACTCAATTTTATTAAAGAGTTTTATTTAGAATTTACTTTTGACAAATCTTCTTTCATTAATACAGTACTTCATAACTTTTAAAATCAGTATTAGTTCCATGTTGATTTCATATCAACAGTGTATGTGCCTTTGCCTTCGACATTAATTCCCAATGCTTCTCAGTCATCTAGCATACTCACCAGCCAGTGTTCTGGAGGTCTACCTACAGAATTCTGACTTCTTTGCTCCTCAATTTCTCCTCTGTAAAATGGGTATAGAAATGCCTATATAAACTTTTCTAGAGAACTAATGAATTAATTTCCTTAAGATAGCATAGTACAAGCTTTATATAATGCTGTGAGTCATTATTATGGTAAAGAATCAGATCTTTTCCCATTTATCTTGAGTTGGTCCTTGAACTAATCATCTATTCTCATCAGTATCATGATTTTTCAACTGATTCTTTTGTCTCCAGATTTTTAAATAGTTTTCTAGTTTATCAAAATCCACAATTCTTACACTTCGTTTAATAATTTTGAGACGTCCTTTTACTTTTGGAGCAAGTTATTTTTTGTTACAATGTAAAACAAAACAAAAATAAACCTTAGTTCCTTTTTAGTTACAAATTTCATCCCCTCGATATTCCTTCTTATTCCTCACTATCTTTCTCCCCCTTTAGTCTTACTATAGAGCATCATCTGGCTCAAATAAAACATGATGAGGACTTCAAAGAAATTGTCATTTATGTTCTGTTATCTCCTCTGCATTGGCCAGAACCTCTTACCAATTTAACCCTCTAAAATCTACCACAACTTCAAGGGAGGAAAAGTTTTATACCATAAATATTTACTAAGGATTACATGGAAAATGTAGAACTCCTAGGAATAAAACATAAATTCTTTTTCTGAAAAGCTAGACCCTCTCATCAAGCCCCACAAAAAAAAAAAAAAAAAAAAAAAAAAAAAAAAAAAAAAAAAAAAAAAAAAAAAAAAAAAAAAAAAAAAAAAAAAAAACTTCTTATGAGAAGCTGACTGTGGTACTTAGCATTACAAGGGAGAAAAAGAAGAAAGAATGCTTATTTTACATAGAACATAGTTCATAAAATTATAGGAATTTTAGAAGAAAAAAACAGAAATCCTCAATACTCCCTCTCACTCTAACCTCAGCCTGTCCTTACTTCCAATGCTGCCCCAGGCAATATGGCATGAAAAGGCTCTGTAAGAAATATTCATTTGTAAAAGAAAAACAAATCATTATAGCAACACTCACTGGTCATTCTGTAGCAAATATGCAATGCTCAGATTTTGTATTTTCCTGAAATAACATGCACATTTTAGGCATGAAATTATGATTGTTTGACTGTGAAATGCTGCACCCAAACACCATGTGGCTTTTAGCAGCATATCATCATATCAAGAACTATTTTTACCCTTTGGCGATTTTTCCTGCTTTGGCTCTGAGAGCTAGTCCATACGGTATTTGTATGTGGCATCAGTGGCAAAGATTTTTTCAGTAGAGAAGATTTCTTCATTTAAACGGCATCACTGTGTAGTATTATGGACCAATGATAACATCGAATCTAAGCTAGAAATTAAAATAGTCTCTTTCAGGGTCAAGTAGCAAGAAGTTATGTCACAGTGAGGATGAAAAAAGGAGGAACAAAGATGAGAAAAGATTTGGTACATAATTTTCCTTTTTATTTCCCTTTAAAAATTAATCGAGTACTTAAGAAGTTTTTAGAGTTTGGGAGAATGGTGTATTTAAAATGCATATTCTACAATTTCCCCCACTGACTCTGAATTCTAGTGGCAATGAACTGTCCTGTACCTCACTTGATAAAAGCCGACAGAAAGCCTGATATCTTCCATGTATTTGCTGCCTTTCAGAAGCCTGGGCAGAAGAAAAGAGCAACTTCTTGAAAGATTTAAGCACATATTGGTCCCTTTCCAGGATGCAGACATGAAACCATATAAGAAATATTTTGAAAAGACAACCAAAATTAGCCAAACTCTTTAAACTTTCAAAATGCTTGGAGCAAAAGTCTGTTTTAGTTTAATCCAAATTAGTTTGCAGACTTAACTAGAAAGAAATGCTATAGGAAAATATGAGCTGGCTTAACGTGTGTGTCTTGTCTATAACTACAAAGTTGGCTTTTGTTTCTTGAAGAAACAGATCTGATTATGGGGTTTTCCAAACCTGTGATGACATAAAAGTGTATTGCGTGTGATGCTGAACATGGATTCTTAGATTCAGGAATTCAATTTACATTGAAAATAACAAAAAATTTGGTCAATTTACATAAAACTTCTATTACCTCACTTTCTCTAAGGAAATAACAATATTAGAAAAATTAATTAAATCAATACCATTTATACTCACCCAGTATGTGTTGCATTCTAATGTGGTGGGTAGAAGATTTCAAAACGACAGAAATCACTTTTTAATTCTACTAGGTTAGTAATCCATTTTCTTTTCATAGCTACCCTTACAGTTATTTCTTTAAGTAGCTTTTCAGTTACTACTTTATGGTAATTTATTCCAGAGTTTTTTGTATATAAACTGAAGCCAAACTTGTCCATGCAACCTAATGGATTGCATACATATTGCAGAAAAATTCCATTTTTTCAGCTGATTTATGGTTGTACCAGAAGATATAAATTCTTAAACTCCAGTCAGGGAAAACTATGCTGTTCCATTCTATTTATGATATTTCAACATAGACAAAAAACTAACTAGACTCATTTTCTTAAATAAGCAAAATGAAACAAAGGTAAAATTTTGTCAAAATCAATTCTTTTTAATTTTGAGGCAAGGTCTCATTTTGTAATTCAGGCTGGATTTAAACTCACTATGCAGCACAGGCCGGCCTGGAACTCACAGGCATCCTCCTTCCTCAGCCTCCCAAGTGCTTGAATTACAGGCATGTGCCACTACGCCCAGTTCAAAATTGATTTTTTATATACTTTCAACTGCAATAATTGTCAGCCTCTCTGATAAATTCAAGCTTCATTTTTTAAGTTTTTTTTTTCTAGAAAAGTGTTGCTAAACTATTTTTGTAGTTTGTCATCTAAGCAGTTGGATACTAGGTAAAATAACATTTTTAGATAATCCTTTTAGTGAAATATTTGCCTGATAATTGAAACTGGTTGAAGCAGTGCAACTATTCTTGTTTTTTTCAAAACTATAAAAATAATGATTATTGTTTATAAGTTTGTGTGAAATAGCATTTAAATTTCTTAATCATAGAAAATAGAAACTCTTATTTGTCATATTTTAGAGAAAATGATCTTTAAATAAGTTGAGCAGTTCAGTCCAGGTCACAAATCTACTTCATGGCAAGGCAGTGAGAATACTGGAGGGATCATGTGACTCTGAGACGCGTGTGTGAGTTCCCACACATTCCTGTCTACTTCCTGCACAGGAAACTGGCTAACTTGTTAGTCAGTGAGCTAAGTTACCAAAATTACCTTCATTAGGATTTCCTTTCAAGGTTTCACTCCCCTCCATTCTCCCCCACCCATCCACACCCATGTTGGGGGAGATTGTTATTAAAAATACAGGGTAGATTTCAAGAAGAGTATTTGCATGATTAGCAAGACTAAAAGAAATCTGTTCGAGTTACTGTAGCTGATTAACTCTACTATGGTTGTCAAACAAAAGAAAGGGGCAAAGAATATCAAATGAAAGAAAAAAATGCCCGAATTAAGATTCTCAGTTTCCCAAAATGGGACATATCAAGGAGGTCTTTCTAATAAAAAAAAAAGGACGCATTAGCGCACATTGCTTTAAAAGACAATTGTGCTTGAAGTTGTTTCAGTGTTATCCAACTTTTTACTGTAAAACAACTTACAGTACTCCAATTGTTTACTCTCTCAGCTACATGTAAAATGTGTACTTAGGAATGCTTTATAATAAGATGATTCAACAAAGTCTGTCTTATTTAACTGCACTGATTAGAAGGGACAAACATTTCATGTTGGCACACTATCGTCCACTACTTCATTTCATCCTGATTGAAATATTACTCAGAGTTCAGAATGCCAAGCTTTTGGGAGGAAAGAACAATCTGTGGCTTAAAAAAACACTGTAAAATAACAATAGTGATGATGAGAAGAAAATGCAATAATGTAATTCTTGATTCCATCACATGCTAACTAGCTCAGGGAGGAAAAAAAAAAAGTGATTCTCATGTTGTTACCAAAACAAATCGTTAAAACAAAGCAAAAACAACTCTGACATTACAGAAGAAGCAAAGTTTAAGTCTACCCTGTAGGAGTATGGGTCACAAAAGCACTGGGTGACCAAACGAGAAAGACTCAAAGAAGAGTCTTTTCTGTGAAAAGTGCTACTGGTGAGGGGGAGAGAAAATTTGCTGGGCAGCCTGAAAACAAATCTGACCTTAATGATGACTGTATGAAAAATATAGCTGAAAAGTTCATTGAGTAAAACTAGGGCTGAGACAAAAACAAGAAAACGCTGCAGGGAGTCACTTAAGCTTTTTTTTTTCCCCCTAGCTAACGGACATAAATATTTGGTTGGTAACCTCTGAGATTTAGGTAACTACCAGATTTCATTATGAAAAGGAAGAAAATTTATTCCTTTTTGAATATAGAATGAGACAGTTTATCTAAAGTCAGAAAAGTGTTATAAAGTTGTGTTCTGTCACTTTGCCTTCTCTTATCTTTAGGTGAAGAAATTGAATCCCAAACAAACTGCTCTCTGGTATCTTTACTGGTACCTTTGGTTGATGCTTGTACTTGAAGGGACTGGGAAGGTACATGCACGTCACATCTAGAGAAATATGTGAAGTTCATCATGGTAAATAATATATTTGTTGTTTTCACATATTTACAATTCTGAAATGTAAACTTAGAGCAAACATGTAAATTCAAGATACCATGTTATATACATCTTTCTTTCTTTCTTTTGCCCTCTTTTATTTACCTCCTTAAAACCTATTGTTAATTCTGTAACCTATCTTTCACACGTGCCTCCTTGGACAAATGTCTTTCAATCTGAGACCTAAGCCAGTAACAGAGATCACTCAATGCACGGATTATGGATGTGATGGAAACCATTACAAATACTGCTAAAAGTTTTTCTTGTTTATTTACTTCAAACCCGCAGAATCATTTGCTATGCAATTTCTACAGCATACCTTTCCAAACTGTAAAGTGGTCTCTTCATTAGAAATACCACATTTACTATTTTAACTATTACTTTCATTCATTATTTAAGTTACAGAAAAAAATTTGTACTTCTTTTGCCATAAACCTCTGGTCAAATAAAAGGAAACTGAGAATAAGCTAAAAATTTATGAATTTCATCAGTATAGACAAGTTATATTTTATGAAGATGAGGTTTATTTAGAAACTTGTTATAAAATTGTTACATTCAATTAATTGACAAAACTCCATTTTCATTGGCATAGCACAGGGTAAACCTCAAAGAAGTTTCACATACATTGCAATCAATCCAGAAAGTGAGTAGAAGTTACTTAAGTATGATCAATTTTAAAAATATAACATACGGGTCAGGTTAATACATTGATATATTTACCTAGCTATAAAAATTTTAGGTTATCTTATTAATTTGTTCATTTGAAACAAAATTTTCTAGAAATCATCTTAATGTAACTTATTAAAATATAGGTTCTAATTGATCAGATATTGCTGGTTCGTAAAAAAGTACCACATGAGATACTGGGAGGAAATTTACATTCATTCTAAATAGAAAATTCTACCTAAAAATTTCTTCAGACTGGGCACAAGATACAACTTTTATAAGCCAGAGTTATCTTTTGCTTGCTATATGTTCCAGATTTAAAGAAAGAACACAGTCATAACCACACTTCTTTGTGCACGCCAGACATTTCGTTTCTCCAAACACTCTTTTCCAAGTGAAACAATACAGATCTATTAATGTAATTATCTCATAAGGTCATTTGCCACTTTGTAATTGCTGCAGGTTGTGAATGATGTATGAAATGAAAGCATCTGCAGTGCAAATAGAACATAGGTAAGAACGTGGCTTGGACTAATTAGGTAACTATTTCATGATAAGACCCAAGGGAAAAATCCCACAGTGCCCTGCAGTCACAAGGCAACAAAACATTCCTAAGAGTTCAAAAGTATATCCATTACAGGATATAATCCTTTCCTGTCCTCGGATTCTCTGAACTCTATTCCTTGTATTCACATCCCTCTTCTCTTTACAGTAATAACTCAGTTCACTAATGCTTCTGTTTGCAAACAATTTGGTTTGTAAACAAAAGCCTTTGGTAAAATTTTGCTTCCATTCACAGCTCTGAATCAGATGACAAATATGAGCACAGTCATCTTCCCCACACAAACACAAACAGTCATCTTCCCCCAAATCATAAAACAAATAAGTTTATAAACTGAGCTACCACTGTACTTCATCCTGAACAATGCTAATCAGACCCCAAAAGCTGTCAAGAATAATCTGATTGCTATGAACACGGTTCTATTTATTTGTATTAAAGATTGAGCTACAACCTTTCATTTGAAGAATGTGGGTGAGTTGCAGTATTTGATGTTTTCCTACCCCTTTCTGTTAGTCTTTCTCCTGCAAGAGTGGGCACATTGCTAAATATAGTATCAAAGGTCAATCAACACCATCTCAATTTACAGTTGTAAAATGAAGGCAGTCCATGTTACTTAAAAATATTTTTTTGTACACCAATCCTATAGTTTTAGAGTGAATTTAATACATAGGCAAAAACATTAATTAGTTGGGTTCTTAATTCTTAAACATTTAGCTAAGTAGTTTTTGTGGAAAACCTCAAATTTCAATAGTCTGAAACTAGAAAACTGACATCTAATATTTGAACAATTTGACCAAGTGAATCAACTGTTTCTTCTTTGATTCTACAATGTACTATTAGAAACATTTGTTTAACCACCTGCTGTACCCATTTTAATAGAGAGGATTTAATTCTACAAAGTTGCCTACTAAAATGCGTAATGTTGACATCCTGAATAGGAACAATAGCAGAGATATCCTTGGGATATGATTTTATTGCTCTTTATATATCTTCTACTCATCTAGCTTTCTTTTTGAGTTCAGCATAACATATTTCTTATGATGTCACCCTGTCACTCCCCATTGCCACTTTCAGTACATGATGACTGTGAACTTGTCTTCAGTGCCATCATTTGACCTTGTGGTTAGTTTCTTGCCTTTCTATTTACTGATATTCGTGGCTCATAAGGATTGGAAATAAAATCTGTCTACAACTCTAAACGACAGGTTCAGATCTTTAGTAGACTCTTAGCTTAGAACATTTACCTACATTGATTTTTTTCTGCCAGTCTTCTAATTGATAGACTCTGTTTTGAAGTTTCTTCAGTGTTATGCC
The DNA here is from genome assembly GCA_004363535.1 of Dasyprocta punctata. Taxonomy (NCBI): domain Eukaryota; kingdom Metazoa; phylum Chordata; class Mammalia; order Rodentia; family Dasyproctidae; genus Dasyprocta; species Dasyprocta punctata. The sequence continues at coordinate 131,484 of RJWM01001616.1, read as the reverse complement.
AGTTCACAGCTACTTAAGACAGCAGAATTCAAGTCACTGTTTTTCACTGTGTAAAGTGAGTTTTTGGACTATAATGAAGTTTCTAAGTGTTGGTTGTTAATGAAAATAGGATAAATTTATTCTTAAATTACATAATGTACATTATATATTAGCACATTACATATATAATTTATATATATTTGCTAATGAGGCATGACCACTTTTTCTTTATTGAAAATAGATGTTGACTTATATCTCAGACAGGGGGCCAGGGAGTAGAGAATGCCATTATCATGAAGTTTGCACTACTGGTAAAAGGAAACCAACAAACAAGGAGATTCTCAGGTAATCACAAGTATTTGGCAGAAAATTAAGAGGGCAATGTGATTGTGAATGCAAATTTAGGCACAGGATTTAAGAAGACATCTCTGAGGATGTGATATTTATGCAAAGATCTGAATGACACAAAGGAGCTAGATGTGATAAAAATCTATGGAAGAATAATTCAAGTAAAAAGAAGAGTTAGTGAAAAGGTCAAAAGGCAGAAATAAGCTTAGTTCCAATAGAATTTCCTAGAAGATCTTAAGCCTGGTAACATAAGTACAGTGCAGGATTTCAAAATATTTCCCAGGTTGCATCAGGGAGAATTAAAGAATCAGGTATAAACTATATGACTGTTGATTGTTGCAGTAAAATAGTCAAGAAAGGACGGCAGCTTGAATCAGGGAAGAGATAGTGAGTGGTGGAAATAAAAAAAATTTGGATGAATTTTGAATACATTTGGGAGTAGAATTTATAGCAAGATTGTTAATAAAGAGTAATATAGGATAAATCTTATATTTTTGATAATTAAAAAGGCAGTTACGGATCCATTTACACAAATAGGGAAAAAGAGAAGAGAGAGCTTATTCTTTAGAAAGGCAGGACAAAATTTTGTTTGGATATGATTTGACTTGTAGAACCTGGGATGGTTAATTTCAGTTGTCAATTAATTGACAACTTGATTTGAAACACAGATTCATTTATGACCTTATTAAGGGCAATTTCAGTAGGATACTAGAGCCAAAGCCCAGCTCGGGTATGTTGAAAAGAGGGTATGAAGTAAGGAAATTATTTTAGTCAATCATCTTAATGAAGATTTTTACAAAGCTAAATAGGCAATTGGACAGTAGTTAAAGAGCAATGAAAGTTGAGAAATCTATTTATTATTCAAAATATTGCAAATTTGTGTGCTGATAGACAAGATCCATAATAAGGAAAATTGATGATGCTGAAGACTGGAAGAACTAACCTTCACGATACCTTGTAGATTCTTGTCACTCTTCATTTATTAAAACTTATTTTAGACTATTTTGAAACTTCAGCTTCATATTTGATTCAACAATCTTCTGTTTCCTTTTCTGCTTGCTTGAAGGAGAGGAACTAGACTGGGTCTTTCTGTCACTGTCATGTCTACCTTTTTTTTTTTTTTTTTTTTTTTTTTTTTTTTTTTTTTTTTTTTTTGTCTTTCCCCTTTGAATTTGGAGGCAAGAAGCAGGCAAAAAGGAGATGGCTGCCTGTCATTGTTTGGAGACATCTCAAGACTTACTTTGGCTCTTCCTTAAGTCTATGTCATATCTTAATTCACAGTAGGTTTTCTTCTCTTTTGTTTTGTTTTGTATGTTTTCTTTTTTTGTTGTCTGTTTGTTTGTTGAGACAAGGTCTTGCTATGTAGTCCTGGCAAGCCTCAGACTTGCAATCCTCTTGCCTCAGCTTCTTGAGTGCTGATACTATGGGTATGTGCCACCACAAACAGCTCATAGAAGGTTTTCTCAATGATAGCGCTCGGCCTACCTGTCACAGAGAAGGAACTCATAAAGGAGCAATCCTGGATTCATTTAGACTCAGAAGTTCACCACACTCCACACTCTTTTTCCAGAAAGGTTTCGCATCACGTGGACAACCATACAGAATCCCTATTTCCAATTACTTCTCATCCCTTCTAGTCATTCCCAGGGAGCCATGAAAACAGAATGCCTCTTTTTCACACACTAAGAACTCAGGAGTAGTGGGATAAATTGAACTTACCCATTTTTTCCCGAGACATTGTATCATATTTTCCTTCAGAAATACCCAGACAAGGAGCAGTTACCAGTTCTAATGCTTAATTCATGGAATTAATTTCAGGTTCAGTAAAATAATTATGTAAAACATTTAGTATAATGTCTGGCAATATGATACATGGATAAATAATTAATGGATATTTTGTGAAGACTCATGCTATATAATGGAACCTTGAAAATCATACCCCATATAATCAATTTGGTTAAGCAGAAAAGTTATATAAGGGCAGAAATCATGTCTTACTTACTTCTAAATCTCTATAACCTTCTAAAATTCCTGGAACTCAATAAGAAATCTATGAATACTTGGTAAAAAAAAAAACTCATCTAATTACTTGATATACCCATAAAGAGCTGAGAAAAAACATAACCAACTAATCAGTTATTCATTTTTCCATGTGCCAATTTCTGTTAATAAACCACCTTAAAACTTAGATGCTTTAAACAGTACACTATTTATTTGACTTACAGGTCAATGTTTGAACAGAATTTGTTTGGGACTAATTATTCCTTTTAGTATCATCTGTGTTTCCTCTGAAATAAGATAGAATCGCTTGAAAACTCATACACTTTGTAGATAGTTTCTGGTCTAGAAAAACAAATCCTGAGACAGAGAAAGACAGGCAGAAGCAGTATCCTGCCCTAAATGGCAAGTCACTCCCTCTGCATTCTCTTCATTGAGTTATAGAACAGAGAGCATCATGGTTGCTTTTGAAAATACAATCTAGTGCAATCAGTGTGTTTTAATAATTGAAACAAAGTCATCTAGGGATTTTCTAAATAAAAGTAATGTGCAGCTTTGAGCATCATAGCACTCTTATTTACAATGACAGCAATGGCTACAAGGTCAAAGGCACATTTCCTTCAGCACACAGAAAGTGGAAACTGTACCAATCATCCTTACCTTCCCATTGGTTTCATAAATCTTGTCACCCTAAACTCCTTGATCAGTTTAGATGTTTCCACTCATCTCACTTGCAGGCCCTGTCCTTGAATCACCATCTACCAGCACAAATAGGCTTAAGCTTTCTGAATGTGTTAACAACAACAAAAATGACAAGAGAAAGAGAGAGGAGGACATAGGTTTTTTTTGCTTTGTTTTTTGTTTTTTTGGCACCGGGGATCAAACTCACAACCTCGCGCCTGCCAGACAGGTGCTTAAGCCACTGAGCCAAATTCCCAGCCTTTGGACACAGTTTTAGAGGGCTCAGAAAATGTGAGAACTCGTTATGATAATGGACATAAAATTGAGACTTCAATTTGAGAAAATAATTTTTAAAAAAATTAAGATACTTCAGAAATTTGAACTCTAGCAGTATTTGACAACACACAGCAATTTTTTAGTCTATAAATGCAAAAACATCATGTTTTTAAATCATGGAAAAAAACTATCTTTTAGAGATAAGTACTAGTTGAATAAGATGAGTAGAAGATGTCAGAGGCTTTATTCAAAATTCAGAATAATCAAAGGAACCAGTAATAGGGTATGATGGATAAAATGAAATTGAACTTGCTTTAATAGTTGTTGAAAATGAATAAGGACTTCATTGTTATTCTGTGTTGAATATGTTTACAATTTTATAATTAAAATTGATTTTATTTGTTGTTTTTGTTGCTTTAAATTCTGGTTTTGAGCTGGAAATCTTCCTCAGAATTTCAGATTTTAATACTGCCAATATTTACCTGGTGCTTTATTTTTCTCAGTCCTTCCCATATATTCTTCCTATTTCTTGATATCAGTGTGAAATCTCATATGTGATTCCTACTTCTTTATTTCAGTGTGAAATATGAATTAGGATCTTAACCAGACTCCCTGATTATGTTTTTTGTTTCTTCTCAAATTTTCAGTTTGCTATAAACATTGCTATCCTGAAAATGCCAAAAGGCTTTAATGACCTGATCCTGCTCCCAAGTCCCACAAGCACCTGCTTAACCTTGGGCTAGGTTGAAAATATTTGTAGCTCTTTTAAGAGGGAGAATTACATACTCCTGTCTCATTAGTATCTGATTTGGTCACATAACTTGATTTTTTTCAATAAAATGTAAGGAAGGATGTGTGATGCTTTAAAGAATGGTTATCATACAATTCTAATATGTTCTTTATCCCTTGTAACAAGACCAACAATGTTCCAGATAACAGCTACTTATGTCAGTCTGAATTCCAGAAGAAATCTGACTCAAAAGAAAGCCATAGTCAAATAAGTATGCATGTAGTACAAATGAAGAATTAACTTTTTGTGCCACTTCTTTTAAGGTTATTTGTTACTGTACCATAATTTAAGCTAGGCTGCCTGACATACTTTCTCTCCAGTGAGCATTTGTTACGGCTTGTTCAGTCCCAGGGAAAGAGTTTCCCACCCATAGCAATCTATCGCTCACAAACTAGCCTGATTAAGATTAGATGCAAAATGAGGTCTTATTGTCATAAATAATGACATGATCATCATTATCTAGATCACTTAATTTGTAGTATCAAACATCTCAGAGATTAATATGCTTGTCTAAGTCTATTGATAGCTGACACTATTCTCTACATGGAGGCACATAACTGTAATCCCAAGGAATCTGGGAAGCTGAGTCAGAGGATCATAAGTTTGAGGCAATTTAGTGACTTAGAGAAATCCTGCCTCAAAATAGAAAATTTTAAAAATGATCTGGAGATAAAATTCAGTGAGAAGGCCCTGGGTTCAATTCCCAGTGCCAAAAAAGAAAGAAAATAAAATGAATCATAATGTTATGTGTCAAATTAGTAAAATACTAATGGCAGTTTATTACATGTATTTAATTGCATTTAGTTTTCTAATTTTTTTAGTATTTAAATTTCAACAGTAGTGCATAATACCTCCCAATTTTTCTTCCTTTTAATACAACCAATGGTAACACACTAAAACAAATAAGGAGCTAGTTGTCTTCAAAGCAAGAATGTAAGTATCAGTTGTGCACGAAAAAATAAAATGTCTTTTGAATTGGTTAAGAGAGACTAGGTAACAATCTCAACCTCCAAGTATCTTTGAACCTATACTTTTTTTTCCTTTTTTTTTTTTTTTTTTTTTTTTTTTTTTTTTTTTTTTTTTTTTTTTTTTTTTTTTTTTTTTTTTTTTTTTTTTTTTTTTTTTTTTTTTTTTTTTTTTTTTTTTTTTTTTTTGGTACTGGGGATCAAACTCACTACCTCATGCCTGCCAGGCAGGAGCTTCCACCACTGAGCTAAATCCTCAGCCCTATTTTTTGAGATAGGGTTTCACTACGTAGTTCAGGTCGGCCTTGAACTCACTTTGTAGCCCAGGCTGGTCTTGAACTCACAACAATCCTCCTGCTTCAGCCTCCAGAGTGCTGGGATTAAAGACATGTGCCACCACACCAGGCTTTTGGACCTGTACTTTATTTTTGACTTGTACGTTGTTGCTGTAAGTCAGGTCGCCTTCTGCAGCTCCCCATTTTTGTCAACATAGCAATGAAAACTCTGATCTGTTTCAATCAGTCTGCTCCACTCCACCCAACAATCTCCATGGAGAGGACTGGAGAGATAGAGACTAGAGAATTTTCCCCCACTCCTTGAGCTTCTCGCTCCCTCCACTGGGAAAGAGTGTCAGATATTCCATTAGCCAATTAATTATATGATCCTGCTGACAGCTATGTGGACTGGCTGAGTGGGTCCAAGAAGGGAAGAAATACAGATAAGCAGTAATGTCTAATGCACACTCCTTCCATCTTTTAAATAACATGTAAAAGATGATGAAAGGATAGGTGGCTACATCAATGGAAATGGAAAGAAAAGTTGTATAAAAATGTAGTTCTAAGATCACTAATTTCAACCTGCACAAAACAGTAATACTAAACCAAACATTTAACATTAGTGAAATATGATTACTCAGATTATACAGTAATATTTATTCCACTGTATATCTTTCTAGAGAATACAAAAAAGAATAGAGTTGCCAATAATAATAATCACAACAGCACTGTTATCTAACATTAGCTGAGTACTTATTCTGCACTAAGTACTATTTAAAAAACTTCATAATAACTGCTGTGTAAAATGTCCTACTTAGAGAAGAAAAAGTAGTTATCACTGGTCTTGAAAAGTGTGTTTAGAATATTTGAGAAGTAATTATTGTACTCAAAATAATTACACAGAAAATATGAATGACTGACACCAAAGATGTATGATTTTAATGACAATATCTCATTCTATATGGTAGTTTTCATATTTCTTTACATCTCCTTATGATTTGGCAGCAGTTCAAATATAACATATGTGCATTTCAGTGCTCCAAGTATTTTTGAGTCTGTGCTAACATAAAATGTGCTTTCACCTCACCAACTTTGTGCTATAATACCAACTGGGGAATATTCTCATGTATGTCAATCAGACACAGGATAGACACTAGAAATCTTAATCTTGTCTTTTGGTATGGCAGTGAGAGGAAGAGCTTAAACAAAGAAATTACAAGACTAGCCAAGCTTTTGGGGAAATAAAGGAAAAGGAATACAAAATTCATAAGTGTGGGATGGGGTAGAAAGTGATTAGATGATTTTAAAATATACTGATAAACTTTTATTACTTAAACTGGGTTTGGGTTATTTGAGAATTTTTTGTTATTTAAAAATACGTATACTAAGTACATTTGCTCTGTTAATTTTGACAATATGGAAAGAATGACACACTTATTGTGGGAAAAGCATAATGTCACAGTTATATATTTGATTCCTCAAATAATCTTATTTTTTTCCATACTCGTGCTTAACAAAAGACTTTGTGTGAAGATGACAATTAATTTTATAAAATTTATATTTTGAAGTAATGGTCACCACTTTCATTAATAAGACATCATAAAAGTAGTAAAATGTCAAGGGATTGAGTTGGATTAACAATCACTGAAATGTTAAACCAGGTATAGATTTTGAGTGAAGGCACTTGACTCCCAACTAGTCTTCTTGTGTTTCCTCACTCTTCATTGACTACATCCTAGATTCTTTCCAGGAATGTCCTTTTCCACCTTATCTGTCTGGCAAACTGTCACTCATCTTGTACAATTTAGCACAAATCTCACCTACACATAAAATTCTTTTGACTCTTCTAAGAGAATTTCAATATTTGCTCCCTAAGCTCTTACAGTACCTCGTCTGTACTTCCATAGATGATCATAATGCATTTTTGTTTGTTCATGAGTCTGTCTCTCATATTGGAATAAGAGCACAATGAGAGTTGGACAAACTCTTTTCTGTTTATCTTTGTTTACTTAAGGTGAAGAATCCTAGGTGAAACATAATGGGCACTAAAAAGATGTTTAATGAGGGGATGACTAAAAATACAAGAAGATAATACTTGAAAATGAAAGTGTAGAAGTCTCCAACATAACTGAGCCAGTCATCCCTCAAATTTACTCAGATAAACAATGACTCACATTAGTTCTTTCCAAACAAAATGATGTTTTTCTATTTATATTTTACAGAATGATATGTATAATAGTTTACATTTACTTCATGTGTCATGAATCAAGCATTATATTTGTGTGCAGTCTATGCATTCTCTCTAATCTTCACATCAATAATTTTTAGGTATTATTTTCCCATATAATGATGAAAACTCAAAACTCAGAATTATTAAGTAATTTGTCCAAGGTAAGACAATTAAAACGTGGTAGATAGAACCACAAAAGTCCTTCCCAAATGGACACATTATAACTCTATGGCACTGGGGAAAAATTATACAGTCTGTATATATATATTTCAGTCTGTAATAATAACACAGAGTCCTTATCAAGTCTGGATAATACATTCCCAGACAACAAGCAACATCAGAGAGCTGCCTCTGCATCTGTGACAGAAACATTTAAAGTCCTAGAATGTAGATACAGGAAGATCTTCCCCACCCATATTTCTGAAATAAAGAAAAATTTTCCATAAACTCAAAAAATCTTCATTTATCTCAAAACCTGAGAAAACACTTCTATTCTAGTCAGGGATATTCATTATTATTTTGCTCAAGAAAAACAAAAGTCTACAAACTTCTGACTTTCTACTCATGTCACTTTTTTTCTATCAAAGAAACCAAAATAGTATAGATTTTGTCTAGCTGGTTCTTAGCTTGAAAATTAGAAATCTAATTTTGTGGCTACATGTTCACCACGTTTTAAAGTAAGATTCTTTGAATTTTCCTTTTTATTCAAAATATTGTATACTTTATCTTATTTTTCATAAAATACTTTATCACTTCTGTCAACTCTAAATGATCTATGAAACTTTGTTTTTACTAATCATATACAAATAATTAAACTTTATCCTTCTTTTGCTTTGATAAAGTGATAGAGAACAACTTATCTATTTTATAATGAGCACTCTTTTGTGTACTGACTATGAAGATTATTGTCAAATTGAAAGACTAGTTTATTCAACAATGTTTTGTAAAATACTGTATTTTAAATGCATAATTAAAAGGTAGACGTGAGAAAGATATCCACAGGCAAAACTCCTTAACTAAAACAGATTTCTCTAACTTTGAAGGTATAAATCCAGCAGACAGCAATGTGTGCCACTTGACCATATTCATGCATGAAATGCTTAATGAAATATGCTATTTCTAGTACAAATAATTGCCTTTGTTTTCATCACCTTCCCTGGTGCATCGTAGCAGACTATAAAATAGTGTACGTTTTATCCTGATCTACAATCAGACAGTTCATAAAACTCTAATGGAAATGAAGATTTTGCTATTTGAAGTGGTGAAATTTCCATTTTCAAACATATCACAGCTTATAACCACTGATAGAATTTGGGTTTGCTTTTGAGTTTTAGGATAATAGCAAATTATAGAGAAAATCTACCAATTCTTCATCAGTAGAACTATTTGAATAAAAGACCCATTATCTGCCTAGAAGAAAAGCAAACCTACATTGTGTTTTTAAGTGCAAAATATATATTTGTTTGTAGCTATACACTATTCATAAGTTTGAGATCATTAATCTTACTTAAAAGTACAGGAACTTTGTGCAAGTAAATAAAAATTCTTTTTTTTTCTTACCTTTATTTGCATTTTAGGAATAAAGAGAATAAGGAAAGCAATATGAGAGAACTCTATTTTTCTTCCTATTTCAGTGGTCTGTGATCCATAAAATCTAAGTAGTTATTTAGAACAATACAAACTCAATGGATATGTGTTGCTGCATTTCTTTGCTTTTCTAATAATTCTTCTTCTGAATATTGCTTCCACCTATCTTTCTCTCTTCTTGGTGGCAACCCCCAAAGCCTTCCTATTTTGATACAAATCTCATCTGCCTGCTGACAGCTTCCCCTCCTGAGCTTTCAACCCAGTGAGATCATCATCTTTAACTGCCCCAAAAGTTAGGAAAATGGGTACAACATTCCTGACATATTAAACTGTTAGTCAAATGATGGGCAAGCTCATTACTTTGTGGGACAACAATTGCTAAGACATTTCCTGAATAGTTAACCAAGCATCTTCCTGGTTGTAATCTTCACAAATTGGTCCCTGTTCTGCTGCTTAAGGACATACCAGTCATTTAAATTTTTTTTTCCAATGATGATTTTTTAAATACTATTTGAAGCAAGGTATTATGTTTCCTTCCTTCCATTTTTCCAAATCAAGACATACTCACTCCCTTCTATCAATCTCCATTATGCATAAATTCTAATCACTTCTTAATTTTGATCTTCTTCCACATACACTTCAGGTAATTGACATTTCTTTTTAAAATTTCACCCTAATAACTGTTCTGTAACTTGACAGTAATGGTGTTTATGTGATTTTATAAGCTAACTAAAACATATCAAATTACTTTTAAAATAGGGGAATTTCATGCAATATAATTAATGACTTAGAAAGAATCAGAAAACACTAAGACAAAGATATTCATCTACATGGAACACTGTACCTGAAGAGCTGTCTAACCTAAGTATAATGCTCTATAGCTACCATCATCCTGGTTCTGGACATATTTTTTTCTACTTTATTTAATTTTCAGCCATGATATGACAGTAAACATAGAGTAGAAAAAAATCTCAAAAATCTTTAATGTTTATGGGAAATTATATGCAATTAATTTTTAAAGTCAAATATATGCTTAAAAATACATATTACATTTGTCCCCTTTTTCCTTAACCTGCAGTGCCCATTCATCCACTAAACAAGGTTTTACTGAGCCCTGCTTTATGCCAAGATAAACAAGAGAGATATGCCTTTGTCCTCTTATAGCTCACAGTCACTCAAGAGAAGTACTGTGAAGCAAAAATTCAAGCAAATTAGCGACCATTTTTGTTCGTGCAGTTAAGGATAAGGTTATGAGATAAAGAATAACAGAGGATAAACCGAGCATGGTGGTGCACGCCTTTAATCCCAGCACTCAGGAGGCTGAGGTAGGAGGAGCATTGTGATTTAAAGGCCTCTTTGGGCTACAACACAAGCACAAAGTCGGCCTGAGCTAAATAGTGCGACCCTGCCTCAAAAAAGTAGGGCTGGGAGTTTGGTTTAATGGCTTAAGCGCCTGTCTGGCACAGAGGATAAGATACAGAGGGGCAGAAAACTCCCCTTTTAAACTGACAGTTTAAGGAAGCCAAAATAAAAGAATTTAATCTGAAAGTTTAAGGTTAAATTACAAGGGGCAATGAGTGGACTATCTGGAAAAATCATGGTAGTGGGCAAGAAAATATAGCTTAGCATGTTTCAGCACATTGACAATGTTGGACAGCCACAACCACAATCAAATTTGGGATTTGAAATCTGGACACTGGACAATATTTTACCTAATTTATTATAGACTGAGTACTGACAGGAGGAAAAAATGAATACACACCGATAAATATATTGAGCACAATTATGTTTAGTCCACAATACCTGAGATTTCCCGGTAAATTTAGATGTGTCTCTTTGCCACCATCTTTTGAATATTATTGTTAACCTAAAGTCTCCAAAGTGTAATGCACATTCATCTTGAATTTGCTAAATTATCCTTTGATATAAAACAACAATGTGAAAATTCTATTGATGCTTGCATATACATTAAAATATTGATACATTTAGTGCTTATTTAATAACATATATATTGCAGGACCATTATTCTTGCATGTATCATACCAAAGTTCCTCAATTTATGATGGACTTAATCTTGATAAACCCATTGTAATTTGAAAATACAGAAAGCTAAATACACTTAACGTACCAAACATCATAGATTAACCTAACTAGATCAAATGTGCTCAAAACACATTTGCCACAGTTGAATAAAATCACCTAACACAAATCTATTTTACAATGAAGTTTTGATACCTTATTCAGCTCAATGAATACCATGTTGACATTGAAAACAAAAATGGCCGCACAGGTATACTTGAGCACTATTTCAAAGTAAAAAGTCACTATATATGTGGGAATATCTCTACATACATATTTGAATAATAGTGATGAAGCAGAAAAAGTTCAATAAATTCAACCAGCTGGTAATCATCCAGCATTTGTCTCTGTTTTGTTTAAAAGACTACACCAACTATACTCCCTTGTGTTTCACTTCCTCAAATGATATGGCTCTAAGCAGCTTAGTAACAATAATTCTAGGTTTATCACTCTGATTTGCATCATAAACTCTTTAAAATAAGGAGGAAATTATTATAGGAATACAAGTATAGCCTAAAAGGGAATGACCCATAGTCCTCCTTAATACATAAAAGGTTTTTGGATAATTGGAGAATTTTAAATAATATTAGCTAAAATTGAAAATGGAATACCATTTATAATTAATTTTTAAAACATTACTTTTGTGTATAATTAATAAATTATGTACAGCATCTGTATGCTATAAATTACACAATACTTATTTTTAAAAGAATCTAAAGGAAGAAACTTGCCATCATCACAGATTGGAATATTCAACACAGTAAAGATGTTAGTTGGTCTCTAAACTCATGAGCAGGTTTAATGCAGGTCTTATCCAAGTCCCAGTAAGATTTTCTGTAGGCACAAACAATCTGATTCTAAAATATCTATGAAAAGAAGCAGTTCCTGAATTATATGAAACAACCTTGAATAGAAAAAATATAAGAGGTATCACTCTAGTAGATATAAAGTCCTGCTAGATAGCTAATAATATTATATGGTATTCAAAAAGGGATGGAAATACAGATGAGTGGAACAAAATAAAGCCAAGAAATAGATTAATACAAAATTACTGAACAGATTTTGACAAAATCCACTGAATGAAAGATAGCATTTTCAAGAAAAAAAAAATGAGGTTGGACCAAATGGATATTTGATCAATAAAATAGACTTCAATTTAAATTTAACACCAAATTGTAAGTAAACTTAAAATAGATCCTATTAAAACCTTAGAAAAGGTTAAGAAAAATAGAGATATTTTAGAAAAATATAGGAAAAAAGTTTCTGGAATCTGTTACATAAATAACTTTTAGAAAGATAATAAAAGCTTAATCTGGAAGAGAAAATATTAATTTGGAAATTATCAATTTTGCTTTATGAAAGCTCATATGAAGGGATGATTAGAGTAAAGGAGGAAATATATGCAAACCACATGCCCAATAAATACTATCTAGACTACATAAAACTCAAAATCAAGAATCTTTTAAAAATCAATTTGAAAATGAGTAAAGAGGTACATGAAGAGATCTTTCACTAACAGAATAGGCAGATGGAAAATAAGCACAGTTAAGGATGTTCAGCTGCATCAGCCATAAAGGAAATGCAAATTAAAGCCATCATTAATCTAACTATATATCTATCAAAATGGCTAGGGAAAAATTAGCAATGATACCAAAGGCTGATAAGCATTTGTAGAAACTGGCTCACAAATATATTGATTGTAAGAATGCAAAATGGTACAACCATTTTTAAAAACTGGGAAATTTCTTATAAAACTAAACAGGTAGCAGTCATATGCCTCTTCAATTGAATTCTTGTATATTTATCTCAAAAACTGAATACTTAAGTTTATACAAAAATTCATATGCAAATGTTCATAGAAGTCTACTTCTAAAAGATTTAAAAAACTAAAAAATATTCAGACTTCTTCAGTGAGTAAATGGTTAAACAAACTATGGTACATCTATACAATGGAATATTACTTAACAATGCAGAGGAAAAAGCTGTTGATATACATCACTTGAATGAATTTTCAGAAATTATGCTGACTGAAAGACCTCAAAAAGTTAGCAGAAAAGACAAAACAATACAAATGAAAGACAGTAGGTACGCTAACAAAATACTCCTGATTATGGAATTCTTCTGTATCTTGACTTTATGAGAATCAATAATGTAATTATGAGATAATATACTATAGTTTTGCAAGGTGTTATAATTGAAGAAAACTAGCAAATGCACATATGACATCTCTATTATTTTTTGTAACTCGATGTGAGTCAATAATTCACTCAAATTAATCTCAGCACTGTGGGAGACTAAGGCAGAATTCCACTTTTGAGCCCAGCCTGGTCAGCTTAAGGATATATTAAAATCTTTTCAAAAAATTACAAAAAAGTGGGGATGTGACTCAGTGCAAATGCTTTGGATTCAGTCAGTTCCCAGTAACACAAAAAAGAAGGAGGAAGAGAAAGCAAAGGAGAGGAAGGAAAGTTTAGGAAGATGTCTGCATGTGAGACATAATGAATATTATCTTTTAAAGACTGTATCCTTAATTTAAAATCTAAAAATATTATTTTGTGGTAATTAATAAAAAAGTTGGCATTCAAAATGAAATATCTAAATTTAAACATTTACATATGTCTTTGTGTACATATGTAAATATATATATTTGTAAAAATTTAACAGTAAAACCCCACCTCTTGCCCTCCATATGATGTGTTCAAGCTTATTTCCCTGATGAGAAATATGACTGAAATATTTTGTACATAGTTTATCAAAATTTCTTCCGATAGTTTTAGTGTCAACAAAGACTGTAATGCTAACCCTTTCAATGCAGAATTACAGATTAGATATTTGAAATTATTAAAATAATTGTATTTATAAAATCAATTTATTTCATTATAGAGCTAAGTATCACTTTTGCATAGGTGTGCTTTCTCCTGCATGGAATGTTAAAACTGTGTTAATCTTCCTGCCTATCTTATACACTAATGAATAATCATAACAGCTTGATAATTCAACAAATTCAGAAGCAGAAATGAGGGTGGTGAGAGGTGCTTTTGAAATTTGGTAATATTTATACTACAAACCATATACATGCATGTACTTCATAACTATAATTTGGTGCTATAACTATAACATTACATACATGAGTAGAAACATCTATATAGATTATTGTAGCACATGATAGTGTAATTTCAGGAAAAAGATGGCATATACAGGAACTCATCTCTACATCATGGCAGACATGGTTTATCACAATAAGTACTATGGCCAGATGCAGCCAAAAAATCTTTCTTAATTTGTTGAAGTCACAATATGTCAAATTTAGCAGTCAAATTATTTTCCATTCTCTTTTGAGAAAATGGTTTATAAATTATTTTATTTATCAAATTTTCTGATTTTAGTATATTTTATGCATACTGTAATGTGGTGTTGCATTAAATAATGAAAAGTTTAGGTTAGTATAAGATTTACAAAGGAAATAAACTCTTTAAATCAAGAAATCTTGCCTAATGGGAAGTTTTTACCATCAAACTAAGATAATGGAATATTTGTTTTCCATGAAAGAAAAATTCCAAACATTAGGATGGTGCCAGAATTGTTTCATTCATTAAAAACGCTGTCCACAAAGATTTATATATTGAGAATTACAGATAAAGTTGTTGTTTTAGTTTTATTTTAGTTGAATATGTATATGTATGACATATTTTGAGATATATGATATATGGCTAAATCAAATTAAGCATATCTATAATCTAACCTCTCTTCCTCTGTCTCTCTATATGTCCCTCTTCCTTACCTTTCTCTCTGTTAAAAATCCATTGCTTTAGCTATTTCCAAGTATATAATGTAATATTAACTGTATCACCATTTTGTACAATAGGCTTCCTGAATTAACTCTTCCTGTCAAACTGAAATTTTGTGACTTTTGATTGCCATATGTACAATTCACTCTCTCCTCCAGTCCTTAGCAAGCACCAATCATTCTACTGTTTGCCTTAATGAATTCAACTTTATAAAATGCCATATATAAGTGAGATAATGTGTATTTGTCATAGTGTGACATATTTCATTTAACATAATGTCTTCTATATTCATCAATTTTGTCACCAATGACAGCATACCTTCTCTTTTGGCTAAGTAGTATTCTATTATGTACATATGCATTTTCTTTATGCATACATTTGCTTATGGACACTTAAGTTGGTTAGTGTGACTAATGATGAAATGAACATAGGAGAACATACCAATGTCTTTCTCTTACACTGGATACAAATTAGAATTTCTTAAGTAGAATTACATATGTAATTTTTTATTTTTTTACCAAAAGTAAATATGAATCCAGTCTGTCTACATGCAATTTGTTTTAACAATTCAGTGTAGCTGTTACTTTCTACATTCCGGAAGTTGTGCTGTAACTCAGAAATCCGAAATATGCACAAAGTACTCACACATCTTTTTCATATGATTCAAGAGAAAAATACAAATTTTTACTTGTGGTACTAAGTAGTAAATTTCATAATAATGAAATATACGAAGTTCCACAGCAACACAGTTGATGGGCAGTTAATTTTGAGTGCAGAGATCAAGCAAAACTATATACAAGACAGATGTCTTTGAATTAGCAAAATTAAGTTGTTTTTAAAGTATGCATAAGTAAAAGAATCATGGCAAATTTTCTTGTCCCTCTACCCTTCCACTCACCAGTACCTTTTGAACTGATGATACATGAATTTAGAGGAGTACTACTTAGTTAAGAAAGACCAGACTGCTACACCCTGCCCACTACTTGTGGGAGCTTTTGTCAGGGTTCTAAAACATATGTCAGTAAAATATGTAAAATTAATTTCAATATTGTTGGTAGGTCAATTCTTGTTTATGTTTTTATTAGTATAATGTTTTCATTCCTTGTAGGAAGTTGGTATATGTACTTAATATATCTTAATTTATTTTTTCATTTCTTTTCCTTCCCTTCTTCACCCTCCACCCATCTCTTTATCGCCTTTCTTTTCAAATGTTTTAGACATATTTACAGTACATAATGTTTATATTTCTTGTATGGAGTTGGTACATGTGCATGAAACATCTTAATTCCTATTTACATCCACTATGTCTTCCCTCCTTCTCTCCTTCTTCCATCTCTTGATCCCCTTCCACTTTGAGAAAGATCTGCCACCCTAATTCCTACTAACTGCCTTTGGTTTTGCTCTGTATTTGTACTTTGGTTTTCTAAAATGAGAGAAGCCTTGTGGTATTTAAGATTATGTGTTTGATTTACTTCACTTAACATTATGGTCTCAAGGTGCATCCATTTTCCTACAAATTATTCAAATTTATATTCTTTATAGCAGAGTAGTACTCAATTGTTTGTGAATACCACATTTTCTTTATCTGTTCATCTATTGATGGACATACAGGTCACTTCCAAGACTTACCTATTATGAATTGTGCTGCCATAAGCATAGGTATGCTTATATCACTGTAATATGATGTCTTTAACTCTTTCAGAAAGATACTCAGAAGGGGAATAGCTGAGTCATATGGAATTCCTATTTCAGTATTTCTGAGGACTCTCCACACCGATTTCCATAGTGGCTGTATCAGTTTACATTCCCTTAGACAAGGAAGAAGGGTTATTTTTTCCCCTTAGCCTCTCTAGCATTTGTTATTATTTGATTTTGTGATGATGGCCATTCTTACTGGGGTAAGATGGAATCTCAGTGTTGTTTTAATTTACATAGCACTAATTGCCAGAGATTTATTTATTGGCCAAACTGAGGGAAACAACAAATTCCCCCTTTTTATTGCTCGAAGGTACATAAATAGGAAGTCATGATTCTATTGGAATATTCATCATGGAGCAAAGTAAGAATTACCCCCTATATTATTTAAAAAATCTGTAAAACAGGTAAATAAAGTTGATTTTATTACTACTTTCAATGTATCCACCTTATTTAGTATGCTTATGTATATGCAATCATCTTCTAGTAACATTGTGTAGAACAGTGTACAAAGCAGTCTTCTCCCAATAAGTGACCTACAAAACTGTTCATAGCTATTGAATACTTGCAAGGAATCAATGTATATACATACATTTTTGTTTATATATATTTCAATTGTATATATTCCAATTTTATATACATATATATACATATATATTTCAAAACTGTAATTTTACTTCTCCTTACTGAACCCAAGGGCACACAGGTTTGATAAACAATGAGCAGATCCTGCATCATAACTACAGTCAAAATCAAGCACCCATGTTTGAAACATATAAACTAACTCCTACAAGTTTAAATTCTTAAATTTGAAGTCAAGAATATATTTCAAATCTATTTTAATAGTTTATTTTAAAAATTTTCTTGAATTTTAATTTTTATTAGTACATGTTTATAGTACATGATGATCACATTCTTTGTGGGGAATTGTTATATGCACATAATGCATCTTAATTTTTGTTTATCCTTTTCAGGTCACCTTTTTGACTTTTGTTATTTATTACCCTACTGTAGCTTAAATGTATTCTGTCAGTACATATGCATGCAATAAAAAAAGATTTTTCTGAGAATCGGTCATGTTGGGACTGGGAGGAGCCCACCAAGAAGCCAACTAGCCAGCCTTTCTGGTAAGCCACTGGTGCTGTTTTGGAGGACCAGATGAGTTGATAGTAACTGAGGTACAAAAAGCAACTTAATGCTTGCATTGTTTGGTTGATTTTACAGACTTGGGGCGAGTGATCTGAGCATCTATTGGGAGGATAACAATATACAATATAGCAAATATATAGCAATATAGCAATATTGTCTTTAAAATTCAATATTGTTCTGTTTTGTTTTGTTCTGATCAATTGTTTTGGTTTACTCTATGTTCTTTTTTGATTGGTTTTATTCTGTTTTGTGTTGATTTGATTTTGCTACATCTGATGGAGTGGACAAGATAACATGATATACTATGGTAGCCATTGTTTTCTAGTACCCTGCTAAGTTCTGTACCAATTTCACTGCTTTGTTTTGATTGGCTTTGTTCTGTTTTGTTTTGTTGGATTTTATTATCTTTAAAATAAAAAAAAAAAAGATTTTTATTGAAGTCACTTAAAAGACTGAGGCAATCAAATAAACACCTAATCTACCATGAATACCCTTGAATTTGGGGGTCTTTGAGAAGTATGGTTAAAAAACTCATATTTATCAATTTGTTGACCTATGTACAAGTGAATACCTTTTTAATGAATGTAAAAAAAGAATTGTGAAACAACAGATTTCAAAGTGTTTCGGCCACACCAGCTCTTCTTAACCTTTAATAATATGCAGGCTAAAATTATTTACTCATGCCTGATATATTACTTCTATATACTCAGGTTATCTGGAGATGCCGATGTCCTAACGCCAAAGGTTAACACACAGAAATCTGCCATTATTCTTCTTAGCTGGTCTTTTTGGAAACTGCTGGTTGAATAAAATACTTAACAGTTAAATTCTTTTTTTCTATTAAAGACTTTTAACGTGAAAATACAAACAGAAAAAAAGAAAAATGCTCAAAAGGTTACAAAAATTGGTATATGTAAAATTGTCCATCTAAAAATGACACAACCTCAAAAAGTTGCTATTTTTTTTTAACAAGTATGTTCCAAAAGAATATGGCCACATTTCAGAGAGACATTTCTTCTCCCAACACCATGACAAGTGTTGATATCACTAAAAGGATTCTGAAAATGAATTCAAGGCAACATCATTTTTTTAAATGTTGGAGAAAGTAAAATGACTAGCGTGCTATGTCTTGGAAAAAAAAACCTTAGATTTTACTCATAACTCTGTCCTCTAATACTCAAGAATTATTTGGACTGTTACAGATCTTTTTCACAAACTTTTTAAGCAGTCACATGCACACACAGATGCACAAAGACATGTGCCTAGGAAAACTTGCGTTTTTAAAATGTGAACATATCATTTCATTCACAGTTTTATATGTCTTTTTCACCTTAGGGTATATTTTGATCCTCGCTAAATAATATGAAAACAATTGTTTGTAGCTAATGCTCTTGTAAGGAGAATTAGTAGAATTTTCTACAAACACTTTTCAAGCCCAGAGTGATTTTTCCAAATGGTCTATAAATTCTCTGCAAATTAAGCACTAGCATTTCACTTCTCTTCTGCTAATCACATCAAGCTACCTAATTCCTAACTGTAAAATCAAATGGTGACTTTCTCTTAGCTGAGCCTTCTCGAATAGTCTCTCATATTAAGGATCCAATGAGTGTGCTTTAAATGAACCTGTTTCACTGGCAGGTGCCTGCTGGTTTTTAGGATTTAAACGGTACCATTACTATCATTTATAAGGATAACATCACAATTAAGAATGTATGAATAATTTAAAATTGAGTAGCATTCAGTTTCACAGTCTGTCTGGCATAAAGGCTTGAAAGTGAAAGGTCTTTATTTTATTACAAAACACTGGCTGTCTAGGTAAAAAGAGATGAAAAGTTACTAATTTCAGGCTTTACTTCAAGCCCTTTAATCTTGCAAATAAGTGCCTTTGGTGAGGACTTTGTTATCACCTAAAGCCTAGCTAGAATTTTCATGTTCTTTGTCTTTTCCCAAGGTCCTCACCTTATCCTAGGTGAGCCAAATGAGACAAAAGGGAATCCACTGGAGAAAGTGATTACTTAATAGAGCTCTTCTTTTTAAACCCTAACTTGTGCTGTTGTCAAATATTATGAAACACGATCATTCATTGCCATAAATAATGTTATATAATTAAAATTCCATTCTGTGGTGGAAAACAGTGTGACAAACTGTTTGTGAATTGGTAATTCTATTTATTAAAATCAGAGGCATTAATTTTGACACACTGAATTATAACACAGACAAACAGATCTTGTGTTTTAATTAAATGCTCTATTTGATGAGTTTTTTTACTCTGAGATTTAATAGCAGATCCTAGAATTTGTATGGAATAGAGCAAGGAACAATCTCTGCAGGGAGTATAGAGACTCAGGCAGAAAAGCTCTGTTAGGATTCAAAAGGCACAGAGACAGCTCCCTGGACCTCTCCCTAAACGCCCCTCTCTTTGTGTCAGGCCCAAGATCATTAACTGGTTTGTTAAGGCCTCTCCAAAGTCCTTTTTTTCTTCCAAAGGCTCAGGCAAGACTTGCAGTCTAGTAATGCATTACTTATTTTTAATCATGAAGCAGGAACTGAATATTTTTAAATAAATAAATAACCACCAAACTGCTTTGAGCTTTCTTTTGCATTAAGCTACATTTAATATTCATTTCTCATTTTTTCTATTAATTAAAAGTAAACCGTGTATTGTATGGTACATTATCCCTCTAACAGCCCCATGTGGAGATCATGAAGTGGAAGACTAATGGTGTAGACTTTAGCATTTAGTTTTAACCAGAATAATTTACATATCTGTGAGAAGAGTCCAAGGCATGTGTAAACAAGCAGAACTCAGAGATATTGAGACCCTTGCTCAGTTTACTATGGACTGCCGAGATATGGTCAGTGTATTTATTCCATCAGTCAGGTAATTTAATGAGACTTACACAGCAGCTATTTCTGCAGAAGAGACAAAAGTTATTATTAAGGAAAGGCACGTGGCAGTAAGAAAAATGTGTTTGCTTGCTTTATTTTATTCTATTACCCCAAGTAGCAAAGGTGATTCTATTCAATGTTCATTAAAGTGTACCTTTATAATTTATCAAAGGGGGCCCACATCAACAGTTTTTTTTTTTTTTGCTGATATTTCAAAATTGGAAACATTAAAATTTGATATAAAATGCCAGATATTTAGGGAGACTTTTCATTAGAAAAATAACTATATCACTTTAATCTATGGATTTTTATTAACGCACAACTCTATTAAGCGAACACAAGAAACTACATTAAAGAAAAGTCATCAACTCTGAAAGGGCATTTTAGCTTCCAATTACCAGGCTTTTGGACCTGTTCTAATGGAGGAAAGATGTTTCTTACAGAACTGGTAAGTTTAAATAAATGATCACAAAAGCTTCATTTTCAGTGAATTTGTCTGGGAAGAGTTATATTGTATTATGAACAATTCTAGGCAGTTACTAGAAGACAGATTATTTTAAGAAACCACTTCTGTTTCTTCGATAAAATTTAAATCAAATGAATCAGACTGTAGTAGTCAAACTGATTTAAGTATCAGCTCTTAAAATATGCCTTGTATGAAATAGATTTCTCTGTTAGGATATCATTGTAAAGGGTACAAAATTCAATGAGGACTATGACTATATGATGCCAAACAGCCCGAAGAGAAATGAAAAGCTCAATTGCCAAGGATGTTTCCAAATATTCATAATTTCTGGCATGAGTAAAGTAAGAAATAAAGAGCAGAAGCAAATCTCATCCTAATGAATGATATCTTTTTAATGAGATATTTGGGTAGTTGCAAGGGCAGCTCTTGTAATTTCAATTAGCTTGATGTCTATCCTAAATTTCACCCCATTTTACCAAAGTTAAACTTAATATTAAATATTTAGAAATGCTCAAATGGATGCTGTTCCTTTAAAAAAAAATCATAATCTTTGTAACCCAAACCAACAGTAGGAAAGCACAAATGTTCAGACATAGACACTGCATTTTTACATGGCCTCTTGAGTGTTCACACTCCCACAAAGGCTGTCAGACCTGCTAAATGGCATAGCCAAATTTCTCTGGAGTCTTTTTATAATACAATGATACATAAGTGTAAGTCAATGTAGCATTTGACTCTTCAAATACCACACTAAAAAGTCCTTTAAATATACAACTCAATCCATAGAATGAATTTGTGCCAATTGCACAAAAATATCTGTAACTTTACATACTTTGCAAATTATAACCTAATGTTAAACTTACATATAATTCTTTCTGCAGCAAAAACTCATACTAAAATTTTTGACCTTTAAAATGAATCTAGCTTACCCAAATAATGAAATTTGTCCTAATGAAATGGAAACAAGGCTGCAGAATGCATATTCTCTTAAATGTTAATATCAAATTTCTTCAATTTTCATTCCAAAATATTTTTTATTTCAAAGGATGTGAAAAATTAAGTCAATTAAAAATATTTAACATATAATAAAATGAATCTGACAGTAGACGATAGAAAACTATGGGACAATCATTTTTAGTTTTCATAAAGTTCTTATTGTACCACCCTTTAATCTATACTCTGTTGTTGTTGTTCTTATTTTTCTTAACGCACACTATAGATTGTAAAACTCATAAGCCAGAGACAATAGTTTAGTTATCTGTTTTCCCTAAACATCATTTATATTGCTTTGTTCCAGAAAACATGCTTCTTAAAAACGTCTACATTAAATGTTGAATGGATAGAACTTTTCCAGGAATCCCTGTGAGAATTTCAAATAGTTTAGATACAGGTAGACTTTGAAACTATGCAGTAAAAGGAATATTGCTTTCAATTACAAAAATTATACATAAATAATTGAAAATATATATTTTTAAAAACAGAGATGTCATTTCTGAGATAAGACTCACGTCTTCTCCAAATATTGGTGGTCACAGTAGGCATGACACATACTTTTTAAAAACTTACCAGGTATTAATTTCTACATAGGCTTTGTGAAGTATTTCAATGGGTCTATTGAAATGGGTCATTTTGTTTATAAGTTGCAATTTATCATTTAAATGTGTGGTACAGTGTTTGCCTTCCCAATAAAGTGTGATTATACAGTACTGTGTTAATTAAAGGACAACTTGCCCCATCTTATTTGGCAGAGGTGTGAAAGAGCTCCACAGCACAGTGAATCTTGAAGCATTAGCCATTCTTTCATTGTAATCTCGCCAATATTTCTGTCATTGTACTTCTTTAGACAGAAATCAAAAGATTTGTTTTCTATGAAATGTCCCAGCTATCAGTGGTTATGAATTCTCAGCGTCTTTTTTCAAAAACATATGCACCCAATCATGTCCCTCCATTATTGGTTTGGATTTTAAAATTCTGCTATGAATCTTGGGTACCTCTGTGTGGCATTCACTAAAATTATTCTAACTGTATCCTTACGCTTAAAAACTTAGCTAGCTTTCATGACATCAAGCTTCCAGCATCATATCTCCTATGAGCTTCTACTTGTTTTAATAATATGAAATATATTGATATTATATGACAAAAACACTAAAATGTGAGAACAAAGACTACATTATTTTTCTTATTATTCATGACTAAATTAATATAAGACCGCATATTTAAAACTCAATATTTGGAGATCCCTCAGGTGAGATGCTAAAGTGTTTAACAATATGTCACACATAATTTCTGTATCTTGGTATGTGAAGGTATAGATGTATGGAAAAGTTCATTTAATTCCTCTTTAAATCATAATGGTTTAAAAATTTTTTCCAAACATACAAGTGGACTGATGATGAAATTGAAATAAAGATAAACCCTTTCTTATAATGTGTGGAATTACATGAAGGAATCACAAGATGATATAGATAATGTTGGGTTGAAACAAAAGAAACTGGAATGCTGTGGCATGGAGTGTCCTTCTGATGTACTAATAACAGCCCTCTGTGCACACATATTCACTTTCAGATTTTTAAGCAAATTAGTTTGCAGATGTCACTAAATAAATGGCATTCATTCCTTAAGCAGGAACCATACCTGTTAACCATCTCAGCCTATTCTAGCTTTAAAGCTGGACTTGATGTGCACAGCATGCTCAAAAACTGTACTCACAGTTCAAATGAGCTGGATTACAGACCATGACCACTGAGACCCTCACATGACAAAGCCTTTGTGTAATTAATATGCAGGGTAAAATGCTCCCTGGACTGCTGCTAAAGCGATTTAAATCATGCACATAAAAAATGTAATCACAAATTTAGCATGGTGGACAGAGTAGTCACACTGGGCTTGATTGCATAGAAGGTTCCAAGTGTGTTTTAAATGTCCTTTAAGATTGAGATTAGGACTTGTACTTACAAGATGCATATTAATCTAAAACTCAACATTTTTCAGTGTGGGATCACAGTAGGAGAACATTATGGGCAATAGAGGTTCATTCTAATCCCAGTAGGTAATTACACTTTGAAATAATATTCTTTAATTAAATCTTGTTTGCAGTTGATTGATTTAAACACTAAATCTAAAAACCTAAATTTGAGTTTTTTATCAATTTTTGATGCTTACTGCACACAACTTGGGATTTAATTGATATTTCTGAAGTTTTAAAGATCTTGTCCACCGTAGCCTGGTTGATTTAGTGTAATTATAAACATCATTCTTTAATACTCTTCATGACTTCCTTTGGAAACTAAATAAGTTTGAGCACTTTTACAATTTTAATATATACCCAGAAGGCATTTAATATGTCATAGTGCCAATATTTACATGCAGGAGGCTTCCGCCACACCTTTAGTACACACAGTAGCTAATCCCTTCTTTGAAATAGTAACAGAGGTATCTTTTTCTAAAATATTTAATACTTGCTATATTACAGCATGCCAGTCAGATCCACAGCTCTAATAATAGGTAAGCCACAAAGAAGGGGAAAAGATAATATATTCCAGAGTTATATACAACTTTTAAAATTTGAAATAAACTTGTCATTAAATAACAATGAGATTCTCTTATTCACACAGGGAAGTTATCTGTATTTATATACCATTTTTTATATCATTTTTCTTGCCTTTTGGAAAGCTTTGCCCAAATATGATTAAGAAACTTATTGTGGCCATTTAAAAAAGTGTTTCTTTTTATATTCGATAGCCCACATGAGGGCCAGGGATGTAGCTCAGTGGCACAGTGCCTGTCTGGCAAGTGTGAGGTCCTGAGTTTGACTCCTGGTACCAAAAAAAAAAAAAAAAAAAGACACTACATCTGTACAACGACTGCTAAAAGTAATTATGTTTTACTATCCTTGTAAAGGAAGAGTGTTACAGCAGGAAACATTGCACCTAATTGAATTTTAACTTTATCAGCTTTGGAACACTTAAAATTCTCTAGTATTTTAATATAGGTGGAGTTTTTTTTTCTCAGAGAAAGCTGTGAAAAATCTCATGTCCTCTGTGATCCACAGAAAGGAACTTCAACACATGTCCTAATTTGGTACATGATTCTATTTATGAGGAATGGTCAAGGGTCTTTATAATTTGCAAATAACAATGAGACCATATTAATAGGCATGCATATATCCAACTAGTTATATAGCTGACAGATTGATATCCAGTAACAGGTTCAGTGGCCTAAACATCATGATTTAAAGATACTGTTCACCAATGTTCATTTTTAATTTCATCTAAACAAAGAATGGCTTAGTTTCAGCTTCAGGAATGCCATACAGCAGCATCATACAGATGTAGTCAGTAAATTGCATTCATGATGCCATATTTAATAGCTGAAAATTCACATTTTACTACAATTGCATTTGTCATTGCTGAAAAACAAACTAGTATGTGGAATGTTTTATTACAATGACTCCATTCTCGTGAGAAATGATTAAGTCACTATAAGAGAAAAGTAAGGCCAAAAGACCTCATTCACAGTAACGCAAATATTAATCACACATAAATAATATAGGTGTCTTACAGTAAGCCACATTCCCCTAAAATATAGATTATACATCCTAGGGGCAAATAGTAGCACAACAGACTTGAAATAAATCCCTCAAGCCATGGTGGCCAAAAGGAAATCATTTATGTTTTGACAGTTTAATATACTTTTTGGTTATGCATAACAGATGAAAATATTTATACCAATATAAGAGAGTGAAGAAAAATTAAATCTGACTAATCGAAATGTTCGAAGTATGATTTTTAATTTCAAGGAATTTTTATAACTACTCCAAATAATAAATATGCTTCCTACAATTCAACCATATCCATTCATTTTTAATTATTTCACAGCAACTAGAAAATAAACCAGGATCTCAACTCAAAGAGAACTTTGCCTGTTATACACATGTTCCACCATCAGGAGAAGAAGAGGGTTGCACTGTCTGCTAACTCAGAAAGCTGTGGAAGGAGATGAGCACCACAGGAGGGTTGGACAGAATGTAGAACAGAAAATGCTTCTGGGGAAACTGTTAGGATGTAAGGTTAGGAGGACATACACTGGCCATGACATTCACTTTTGTACTCAATAATTTCCTTAGCAGAGGTATATTTTTTTTTCAGAAAATCTTAAATGAGTATAGACAATAAAACATAGGCAATAAGCCTTCAAAATATATTCCACTTTTACTTTTCTACATTTGGTAAGCACTTGTGAT
The DNA here is from genome assembly GCA_004363535.1 of Dasyprocta punctata. Classification (NCBI taxonomy): domain Eukaryota; kingdom Metazoa; phylum Chordata; class Mammalia; order Rodentia; family Dasyproctidae; genus Dasyprocta; species Dasyprocta punctata. The sequence continues at coordinate 105,047 of RJWM01001616.1, read as the reverse complement.
ACTTGCTGAGATGCATTAGGCATTCAAGTAGTAGGAAATTGGCAATCAGTCAGCACACTGACCTCAAAGGGTTTAAAACTCATTGAAATATTTATCTGACAAATTGAATATCAGGAAAAACCATCCACAATCAAAACTGACATTATATGGTTTTGTATGAAATTAATGTAAAGCATTTCAGGGAAAAATAACAAATTTATGACACTCAAGTAGGTGTGATGTAGAAAGAAGGTGAGAAGTTAACTTTTGATGAGAAAAGACAATTTCATAAGGAACCCATATATTGAAAAAGAATTCAGAATTTGGCAAATACATGCCAAATTGATTTGCAAGAAATTAACAGTCTGGGCCAGGGATATAGCTCAGTGGCACAGCACCTGCCTAGAAAGTGCGAGGTCATGAGTTCGATTTGTGGTACCAAAAAAAGAAATAACAATCTATATCAAGATTTTAGATATTTCATGTAAAAGACATTTACAAATGACATTTGTGACCAGATGTGGTGGCACATACATGTAATACCACCACTCAGGGGGCTGAGGAAGGAGGATTCTGTGAGTTCAAGGCCTGTCTGGGCTACTAAGTGAGTTCAAAGTCAGCCTGACCAAAAATGAAAACAAAAGCAAGAAGACATTTGTACCAGCAAAAGCAATTTACCTATTATCACATTAATAAGATAGTTGGTCAAAACTAAATCTATTCAGATGAATGACCTCATTGGAAAATCAATTAGAAAACTCAAAAAATCCTTGTAAAATATTTTTACAAGGTGAAGGAAAGACAGTTTGTATTGTTTTGCTCTATTTTCTTTCTGTCCTTGTTTCTTGCAGATTGGCTTACTGTGTTTTAAAATCCTTTCTTTCAAAAAACGTATGTTTCCTTAACCAAAATATACAACACTAGGATGCCTTCATTGTTCCATCACCAAATCACAAACCACTCAATATGATGAATTCTACCGCTTAAACTCTTGTTGAGTGGAGTATCCTGCTGCCTGCCAATGGCAAACCTTTTGACTTAGGAATTTTCCCACTCAGTTCAAATTCTTAATTTTGAAAAACTACAAACTCTGTCTTACATCTCTTTCTCTTTCTCTTTCTTATTTAGACCTTCAACTATTTGACCTCATCTAGCCCTTTATTTCTAAACTCTACCTTTAAGGCTCAATCTTTATCTTTCTAGAACTCAAAAACTCATATCCAACTGCTTATTTCACTCTGCTTCTTAAATGGTGTGACAAAATTAACAAAGTTCTTAAAGTGTAATTTTTAATCTTTTCTATCCCCAAATTCCTCTTTCAAAATATTCCTAATGAAACCAGATGATCACTGTCTGCTCAGCTTTTCAAGCCCAATTGTGGAGCTTCATGTACTTCTCTTGTTCAAAGCTAAATAGAAATCCTTCAGTGACTTCAGATCGCACTAAGAATTGAACCAATGAGACAGGTTCATCATATACTTGTTATTTGTCAGAGTCTAGTGAGATACTCATGCACACAAGTTACTTGAAGTGAGGTTTTGTTTTGTTTTGTTTTGTTGTTTTTCACATAAAAGCAAGAAGCAAGGGATAACAGAAGCCTACACTTTGTCTCACAGGGCTCAAGAAAGCTAGCTGGCACACCTGGAGTCTCACATGCATGTGCCCCAGTTGTACCGCATCTGATGAACCCCAGAAAGTAGCTCATTCTGAGTTTTTACCCTGGAGTCACTGAGCTAAAGCACTGAATGGCATGCTCTTTCTTTAGTAAACTAAAACAGGGGCTTAAACTGTTATGGAAAGTATCTCATATAATAAGATACTGAATTCTCAATACATTCTGCAGTTTTTCTTGAGAACCGTAATTCTTAAGAATTGGTTATTCCAAGGCCCCCAGGAAAGCTGTCCTATGCACTTCTCTCATATCCTTTTCTATGTCCCCTTCTTTCTTCACTGTGATTCAGCCACATAGATCATTTCACTTTTTTTGAATGGTGCATCTTTAAATGCTGGACTAGTTAATCTAATGTGACCACCAGGGTTTTTTGCTGTTGCTGTTATTGTCGTTGTTGTTTTTATCTCATCATTCTTTTAAATTCCCAGCATCACCAAATGTTCCTTCTTGACTAAGGGAGATTTCCAAATGAGCCAAGAGGCTCATTTCAGTTGAACTTGATATTCACCATGAACGTGAGCATCCTGCTCAGTGCACTGGACACTTGCGACTGAGAAGTTTGGTGCTTTAAACCTCAGGACATCGCCATCTCCTCAGACATTCCCCAAGGAAACGCCCTCAGTAGTCCCCAGGAGGCCTTCACTACTACTGATCAACAGACTTTAGAAAATGAAAGTAGCTCCTTACAAAACAACTGAGAGGATTTAAAGGAAAAGAATAATTATCTTTAGAGATTTTCCAAGTATTTCCGAAATCTGTTATTTTCTTGTGAATCCTCAAACTAAAATAAAAATAAGATTAAAAACAATATTCTACTACTTTAAGACAGAATTTTAAATTTTTTAAGGAAAATAAAATCCCACAATATAAAACAGAATAAAACCAATCAAAGCAAAGCAGTGAAAATGGTACATAACTTCAAAACAGGACAATAGGTCATCAACAATGGCTATCATAATATATCTTGTTATCTTCACAATAGTCCATTTTCTCAGACGTACTAAAATCAAATAAAACAAAACAGAATAAAACCAATCAAAACAGAGCATCGAATAAAACAAAGCAATAAATTGGAACAAAACAAAGCAGTGAGAATAATATTGGATTTCTCAAAACAAGACAGAAGGAAATTCCCCCTATTTGCCACACTGCGTGCTATCATCCTCCTAATAGATGCTCAGACCACTGGCCTTATTCTTGCAAAATCAGTCAAACAATACAAGCATTTAGTACTTCTTGTACCTGGGTTGCTATCAACTCAGCCTGTCCTCCAAACCAGTCGGTTGCTTGGAGGTTGGGGAAGGGTCCTTGATTCTCAGCAGCTGTGCCCTTTGGCTCATGGGAAAGACAGTCTGGCTACTTCCTGTGCCCTGCATGGTTTGATCTGCTTACCAGAAGATCAAACTTGCTTCTTTATGTGCTATTCCCAGACCCAGCTTGGCCTCTGCTGACTCACGGGAACAGCAGACTGGCTTCTCTTTTCCTGGGCCCTGCATGGTCAGAACTTTAAATATTTCTTAAAAGAAATATTTATTTCTTTTTGGTTTGCTTGGTCTCAGTGACTGTTGTCTATGAAGTAGTGAATTGGTGACTGATTAACCACTTTTGCTTTTTAGACTTCTTTCTCCATAAGAATTCTGATTGTATTAACTAACATAAAATGAATATGTAATATTTTTCTTGACCTAAAACTTGATGGTTTTTGCTTTACATTTTAAAATAAACCATTTTCATGGACCCCTAAAAATATGGTGGCCCCAAAAGCTACATTTGTAGCACAAGTGGATGGGTTTTCAATGTTCAGATGAAAGAGAGGGAACTATTTTAAATGTGGTTTTTCTCCTAAGTGGCTAAATGATTCTTCAAAGCACTACATTAGCACGTTGCAAAGTTTTTATAGCCTTTTTAAAATAATAATCATTTGTCACATATTAGGAACACTAAGAACATATAGTAAACACAGGTATTATTGTTCACCCACATTACTAGCAGAACTAAATTGAATATAGTTCTCTAAACAAATAGAAGCAAAATTTGAAATAATCAAACATACTCCTAGTTAATATTCCTGAACATATGGGTCCACAAAACACACATTTAGTTTTCAGTAATATTTTTAAAAACTAGAAAGATATGCAAAAAAGACTTCAATATGACATGGATAAAGCCAAAATTATAGTATTTATCCTTTCTTTTTCCCTTCTCTTTCTGTGAATATTCAGACAGTTATATATATATATATTAACATACATATATAATATATATATATATATTAACATACATATATATAATATATATATATATGTATATACTGTTTTCTCTCTACTTTCTCTGGCTTCACTCTGGGTAGGATGTTCATAAAGTCTAATGTATTTGGAAAATTCCTGCTATGCCCTTTGCTAGTCTGACTCAATAAATTCTAAGGGCAAAAATTATGATTTGTTTACCATTGGCCATATAATAAGATCACTATTAGACTTTCTGTACTCTCATCTCAACCTATGAAGACTTTATGCTCCCTCTTATCTAGTCTATTCACTGTTCCCCTTTGCTTTTCATCACATTCTGCTTCTTCTCATTCCTAGTGATTTACATGAAATATCTTTCTTTCCCATTCCAGGCCCACTCTTCTGAAAGCCAAAATCTTGACAACTGGACTCTCAAGCTAGAATCTCCTGCCAATCTTTCTTTCCCTCCCTCCCTACTACAAGGATGCTAATTAATAATTTCATAACACTTCATTTTTTTGCCACATTGATATCCTACCTTGTTGGTAGACAACATAGGTACCCACCTATGTAGCTATTTCAGAAATTCACTTGTGTCTAAAATACATTTTCTTCTCATCCCTGAAATATTGGTGGAGTTTCACCAAAGATAATTTTAAAATCAACATCCAAATGGCTCTGAAAGAGGTAATTTTTACTTTTTGTCCATTTTATATACTCTACTATGAAGCAAAATTTTGAAAATGGGTTTTAATAAGCAATGGGGGTGAGAATAAAAGCACTGGGATTAGTGCAAGGAAAAATAGAGCCTTAAAACAGGCACACACATACACACCCACATACACATGGTCATTAGCATTCTTAGTCCTGCTACCACCACACCCCATTAAAATTTTTCTTGCTGGAATTATCTTTAAGCACAGTTAAAAAAATCTCTTTGTTATGAAAACATTATAGTGCAGTGTTTTTTAAAATATTCTCCAGAGACCTCAAGATTTGGACACAAATAGTTATTCTGCCATTTACTTGCTATGAAACCATTGGTACTTAAGAAACTTCTCTAAACTTTAATTACTTAATCTATTGAAGATGGTATTTTGTAACTATCATTATTGTAAGACTTTGTGAAAATGTCATTACTATAGTGCCCAGCTAATCTTGAATTTCTATGAAATAATAAAGGCCCTTCCCTTTGCCCCTTTTAAAATAAGGTGAAACATCACAATACAATAACATTACACATCAAAGAAGGAAAAGAAGAAGATCAAGGACAAGGAGGAGAAGGAGGAGGAGGAAGAGGAGCAGAAACAAAGAAAAAAGTAGAAAAATATTCTACATTAGAACTACTGAACTGACAGGGCAAATTATTTGAGTACATACAGGAAATTTGGATGAACCATATCCAAAGTATCCAGATACTGCTGGTACAGGCAAGCACTGCATTTTTTTCTTCTCCATAAGCCAGGGAATGTTAATCTTTGGAGAAAAAAATGAAATCAAGCAAATGCAATCAAAACAAAGAAATATGGCATTTGGAGACAACAAAATTCACAGAAGATAATGGGACAAGGCACTATTTTGTAAATAAGGGATAAGCAAAAATCTGTCTGCTTATGAGTAAGACCTCTAACCCTTCTCTCACCCTTCCTCCAGTACCCAAAGTTAGACCTGTACTGCCCTACATCTCCTGGCAGTATGTTGTCCACCTCTAATATAATTGTCTGAGGAGTAATTCTTTTGCACAGTAAACTTCTACTCATTTCAGCTGATAATCACCAGATATTTGCAAGAAAAAATGAATGTAAGATATTGAAAGAAAAGAAGTAGATAAATAAATAGGAAATAGAGATAATGTAAAACAGAATTGTGGGGGAGATAATGTCATTAGTGTAGCCAAAAAAAATAACAATTATTGAATTAACAAAACACAGAAAAGCCTATTGAAAAAAATCAGAATAAGAAATGGGGTGTTAAATTATAAAATATGAAAATAAAATTTAAAAATTCATTGCACAATGTGGAAAAAATGCTCAATATATCTTGGAAAGGAAAAAGGCATGCTAAGCTGGACAAGAAAAGATAAGGTAATCAAGATCAATTCAGAAGCTCTAACACTGGACAAGCAAAAAACAGAGGATGATAGAGAAATTATTAAGAAAAATATATGTAAGGAAAGTCACAAACTAAAGGGCATATATTTCTAGACATGTGCCTAGTATGTAGAAAGAGAACTCATACCAAAATACAAAAACATAACATTTCAAAATGTCACATATTAAAATTAGTTTCTCATGGCATCCAAAAAGAAAATAGAACTTACCCTTTTTAAAAAAGTAAATACACAATGGATAACTAATATCAAACTTCTCATAAGAAGCTGTGAGAGCTAGACAACAGTAAGACAAGCTGGAAGTGGGAAGTGGAAGGGTGATTTCAGATAGAACAAGCATCAGACAAATTACATTCCAAAAACCCTTTCTCAGAAAGCTTATTAGAAGATTTATTCCACCACACTAAGGAAATAAAGTAAAACAAAAATAAAGACAATTCAGAAGACAAGTATGAGACATTACTACTAGTAGCATTAGTAGACTTAAACTGAAAATAATCAAGCCAGCTTTGAGACAAGATGCTTCCTGAGAGAAAAAGCATCGGGGAATAAAGTTGACAACTTTAAAAATTTGAACGTCTAGAAATATTATACTAAATATTAGAAGGCTATGGGGCAGATTTATCTGTCAGCATAAAGAAAATTGAACAAATTAAAAATAACCCATTATCTCAAGGAAAGTAACAGAAGATGACACAAGAAAAGACCTACTTTTCCCAGGTTGCACTACTGCCACCACATCTCAGAGGCAGAGCATTCATTCTGAGCTAGAGGATGGTGAGACCTTTAGGTACCAGTTCAGTAGAAACTTCAAAAGCACAGCTCTGTCCTCTGCTTGCTGGACCATTTTGTGTTCATTCAGGCCTCATCTACTCTTGGACTTCTGAAAATAAGTAAGACTCTGATTAAGAGCAAGCTCATATGGTTACTCTTTGTTTTCAGCTACTGGTTTTTCCTGCCACTGGCATTCTCTCCTCTCTTTACTACAACTGGTTAATATAATCTAACTGTGAGCCTTTAGGAGCAGAAGATCAAGTCCCTTCTGTTTCAATTTTCAAAATTTCCTTCTATCTTTTCATTACCCAACAAATGTGAAAAGAATAGAAAGAAAATCTCTGTGATCCCTTGGGTTCTAATCTGATGCTCTGACTTTAATGGAATAAATTGTTTTCAGAATGGACACCTTGGTTTGTGAGAGGTAGAGAAGTGAAGTTTATTTCCAGATAGTTTTCTTCACTTTTCGTGTCTTGTCTTTCTCATTGTATATTTGATCACCTGGAACAAATACCAGGTAGTGATGGAAATCCTGACTTCCTCTACTATTGACTTATCATGTAAATTCAACAAGGAAAAAACAGTCCAAAAACACAGGCATTCCCCTTTTAATCAGAGCTCCATTTCTGCAACTAGGCCATTAAATTATTTGGTCACTAAATGTGGAATTGTATTTAGTGTGTGCATGTTATGGCTTGTGTCTAGGTATCCCCTTAAAGCCTTATGCAGTCATAGGTGGTTAGTGGTGGCTGGATCTAGAGCATGTGACGCTGAGATTAAGGGTGTGTGATTACTAAATTAGTCTTCTGATTGGTTTGGCATGGTTCTGGGTGTAGAAAATCATAAGCCCCACCCTGGATGTGAGTGTTTTAAAGGCATGTCGCCTGGATAGATTATAAAGGACAGAAAGAAGGCTTCTGTCATCACTTGTTGCTTGCTACTTTTGCTGCCTTCTGCCCTCCATGACCTGTTTCTCCTCTGCCATGCCTCTTTGCCTTGGAGACAACCAACTATGAACTGAAACCTCTACAATCTATGAGCTACAATAAATCTTTCTTTAATTTTGATTGTTGGGTATTTTTTCTCAGTAGCAAGAAAAATAACTAAGTACCTTATAATATTCAGGATAAAGAAACAGTCAAAGAAAACTCCAACTTGATGACTTTTTCATTTGCATAACTTCTGCATGCCGTACTATAACATATAAAAGAACATAAACTATAGTAGTGTACTGTATAGTACAATCAGCAAAAATCACATTACTATATAAACAAAGTGTATTGCACACACAAAAAAGTGAGGCTTTGTAAACAAGATGTACTCAATTGTACCAAAAAAAAGGACAGGTCGTAAGTCTAAGCAATGTGTCACAAGTCTGAGCAGTACTCCTCAGTTGTAAGTTTGAATAGTCATCAAACAAGAGGTCATTAAACAAGGCATCTGTATGTGTAGGCTCAACTGCCATAAGATTAGAGTAAAACAGAACCAACAATGTACAATATAAACAAATTATGGGATGTCAAAAGCCTTATTCTTGATTTTCTTCTAGCAACATGAGAAAGGCATGAGTATCTATAGTAATTATAATGGACAATGAAAAAACTGTGAGTGAGTGCCTATCTAAACATCTGGCCATGATTTAAACTGACACTGTAATGAATTGGACTAATGAGTCCTTGTCCCTTCCCATTTGTTATTCCCAGTCTTTGCCTTCATCATGAGACTTCATTTCTCATGTTGAACTGCTATCCTTCTGACTAGTCAACACACTATTTCCTTGAAATGCAATTTCAAAATACTGATTGTTTAATTCAGTGAACTGCTGAGGTAACTGTACACTGAGTGCTCAGTGGATATTTCTAAGGAATATTGTGGTAGGTGGCAGTTAGATTTTATTTATTTGGAGTAGAAGTGGTACTGGAGTTTGAACCCAGGGTCTTGACATTGAGCAACATCCTCAGTTTTTTTCTTTTTAATTTAACTTTATTTTTTTGTTTGTTTGTTTGTTTGTGGCACCGGGGATTGAACTCACAACCTCACGCCTGCCAGACAGGCGCTTAAGTCACTGAGCCAAACTCCCGGCCCTGGTTTTTTGAGGCAGGGTCACACTGTGTAGCTCAGGCCGGCCTTGCGCTCACGTTGTAGCCCAAGCTGGCCTCGAACTCACAACGCTCCTCCTACCTCAGCCTCCCGAGTGCTGGGATTAAAGGCGTGCGACACCATGCCCGGCTTTTAATTTTAATATAGGGTATCCCTATAGTCTACAAAGCAGCCCTGAATTTGTAACCCTCTTGTCTTGGTCTTTCCAAGTTCTGGAATTTCAGGCATGCACCACCATGCCTAGTTGCAGCTAAATTTTTATAGCATTTAAGTCTATAGTGAATGCAACATGAATGACTAATAGAAGTGGACATAGGTTCCCTGGTTCCACATTTATTAAGGCTGTGATACAGTTTAAGTGTGCCCTGTGAATACATGGGTGCCCCTGTAGTGGAAATGGACACTACTGTATGCACATCCAGATAGCTACTTGACACATATTGGCCTCAAATTTCTGTGAAGTTGATTGTGGCACAGCAGGTGCCATGGAATAGCTCATGCTCCTTAAATTCATAGCGTGTTCAATGTTCAAGGAGTTAATTAAAAAATACTCTCCAGATTTACACATTTTCTCAGAGTAGATCAAAAGAGGGTTTGGAAATACAAGCCTAAAGTAAATAAGACCAACTGCTGAGTTTTCAATTAGGTTATGTTTCAGGGATACAATAATTACATATTCCTTTCCTATGCACATCCCCTGCACTTTAAAAACACAGAGAAACCCATTATTAAGCTATTAATCACCTCTTCCAATTAATTGCTAGAAAATGACCCAGATTTTAGTAGTAGTGTTGCAATTCAAAAGCTCTTTGATATTTGGCAAGGTAAAGTTATAGGCAGTAGTAATTTGAGACAGTGAGGCTATTAGCTGCTGTTTAGAATCTCAATTACTCTAAAGATAGATAATTACAAATAAAATAAACTTGTTCTCCTACATTAGCAAGTGCTTAGTTTTTTGCTTTATGAAATTTATGAGTGATTTCTTCAGCCACTAAATATAATTTCCACATGAAAAATTGAACTTAATGGTATGAAGTATAGCTACAAGTAAAAATCGTGTTTTCATCCAAGAGAATGAATGCATTTTCTGAACTCTGGCTGCTAAAGCTAATTGATTTATTGGCTCTCTATATAGTGTACTATTGTCTTTATGCTCTTGGGACATGGAAGCTCTTCAGAAAGCTAAATTCTGTCATGTCAATGTGACAGTTGAAATACGCCTCTCCTTTCTCAAGTACAGAGTTTCTTGGAGCTTAAAAAAGTAAATAAATAAAAGAAAATCTTTTTCCAGGATTGGTTGGAGTCAGCTAAATGCTGCTGCATCTCTTGGCTTATGGAATGTGTACTTTTACTGCTTTAATGTTCCTGAGAAGTTAATAGTGTGGGGGTTCTTTTCTTTTTAATCATATTCCTTTCATAGTAAAATATTTATTCAAGCAAATGTAAAGTACTTGTCAAAATATGAGAATATGAAATTCCCATTTTTAGGTTTCTTAAACACAGCAGCAATACAAACTATAAAGTGATGCATTTTCCCCCAGGGCTAGTTTTTAAATTCATGAAATTAGCGAATATGTTTTTGTTTTATTTTTCTTCTACCTTTTGGTTGCTATGTAAATTAGTAAATATAACAAGAGAACTTCCTTGGCTGCAGTTGATCTCAGCGTTGTATAATCATCTCCATAAAGAGTTATGAAGAAAAACAAATAAAAGGGAAAACATGACTACTGAAATAGTTCTATCTAGACATTTCCTTAATAAGAGGTATAGTCAAAGAACTTGATAATGCCTTCAAGAAGAGTCACAGTTCAGAAAGCAAAGCAGGATGAACACTTTATTCTATGTTTACACCTATTAGACTGACACCAAAAGGGAGGGAACACAGAGAAAAGAATTCCTGGTTGAGGGTTTCCTATGCAACTTGCAGACATTCAGGCCCTCAGTGACAAATCTAAACTTTCCCTGCTCCAGTCCTGCACTGTGTATAGCCATTGATTTAAACTGGTGGGGAAGCCGGGCGTGGTGGCTCATGCCTTTAATCCCAGCACTCTGGAGGCTGAGGTAGGAGGAGTGTTGTGAGTTTGAGGCTGGCTTGGGCTATAGTATGAGTAAGGCCAGCCTGAACTACATTGTGTGACCGTGTCTCAAAACACTGGGGCTGGGAGTTTGGCTTAGCGGCTTAAGCACCTGCCTGGCAGGCCTGAGATTATGAGTTTGATCCCCGGTGTCACAAAAAAAATAAATAAACAAATAAGAATAACAAAAATAAGTTGGTGGGGAAGATTACATGATGAATTTTATTTTATTCTTCTTATATATTTCTTTATTGTGAAGGATATACATATAAAGCCCTTTTATGTAAAAACATAATGCATTTCTTTCTTCAAAGAGTATTTGTGTATGATTTGCCAATGTCATCGTCATGGTTAACCCAAGCTTCTATTTAACTCCACACGCTGACTACAACCAAAAACAGAAAAAGGGAAAGGAGTTCACACATGTTCAAAGGAAATTAATCAAACAAATTTTCAAAAATATCTGGATAATATCTGAAAAAGAGGTTAACTGGTTTAAAAAACAGAATTATTTTCTCTTTGAACGCTGATTTTTCATGTTATTACCCACCAATTTTGACAAATAAAATCTTTCAAAATATGTAATTATTGCCTTTTTTATAGTAATACATTCTTCAGGCAAACTAGCACAGTGCCATTACCAAGGTTAAAAGGGAGAAATATTACTGTGCTATTCACAAATTAAAATTGCCTTTTTCAACATTAAAGTTCTACATCTTTCATTTGAGAGCAACAGTTTGAGAATCAAAGAAGTTTGGAGATTTCAATTAATTTAATTTAAAGAAAGTAAGTTATCTCCATGTTAGGACTAATAAAAGAAAAAGTTAATTTTAAATAGGTAATTTTCAGCAACAGACTATGAATGTCTTCTGAACTATCTCTGAAACAGTAGGTGTAGATAGAGATTTAAGAATAAGCATGCTCTATTTAAAATTTTTATAATATACTAGTAAATATTAAGACAGACAGAGAGAGAAAGATAGACAGAGAGAGCAAGAGAAAGAGAGAGAGAAAGAGAATTTCCAAGAAGTTTGTCTCTCAAAGTGAATGGTCAGAATTTAAGAAATGGGAAAGGGAGAAAACTTACAATTAGATATTCCATATTCACATATATTCTGTATTCTGTGAGTATTCTATGTCGCATTGATCATGATCCTGTCTCGAAAATTCAAAGTGGATCCTGTCTCGAAAATTCAAAGTGGAGGCATGTACTTCCTAATTTAATTTTTCAGCATTTCCACCTCAATTTATTGTATGTTTTATACATTTTTGCATTTGTAATAACTTCCACGGGGCCCAAAGTATGGTCATAAGTCAATAAACAGCTGAAGTACGAAATCTCTGCATGTCCTTGTGATAAGACAAAGGCTAAGCATAGAGTGGGACAGATCACAGACACTTCCGAGACAATGCATTGTTACCCATGAGAAAACCCTCTGTTGTACCCACCTTTGGAGAAGATATTCTGTGGAGGGTCTGCCACTCTGTGTGTGTGTGCATGCGTGTGTGTGTGCGTGTGTGTGTGTGTGTGTGTCTGTGTGTCTGTGTGTATGTCTGTTAAAACACTACAAAAAAATACAGTTTCTAGGAAAAAAATCAGTCTTATCTTGGGGTTAGGATTCTCTGAATTTTCATAGTCCCGTACTGTTCATGTTAATTATCTAGCACTGGCTCTTAATGCATATTATACCAAAACTTTCTTACCTAGCACTCAACTCAAAGCCTGAGATCAAACCTTGTATTTTGGTGTCAGTCAATTTATTTTTCATAGTTGAACCCCTACTTTTGATCTCCCCTAGTCATTTATACACTGTACTTACATGTTTTATGGGTTAATCTTATGTCTTATAAGATTCTTATATCTTGTAGGTTAATACTAATAAATTGAACATAATGAGTTGATCATAGTTCATCACTCCTTTGAGATCTGTATCAATTAAAGTGACAATTTTGAAAATAATTATACTACTTTCTGCCTAAATAAGCATTATCAGTCTTTCAGATACAAATGAAAAGCTAACATGTTCTCACTAGGTTGCCTTTATGCCTTCAAATATAATAAAAGAAATAATAATAATGGTTTTAGATTAATTACAATAAAATACTTAAACTAGTAGCTTCTACAGATAAATGAGTGAGGAAGTATATGACAAAGTTTTCATGATATGGCTACACAAATTACAGCAATTCCATTTCGAAGGCTACTTTTCTTTTTCAGTAACTGTGCATTCTTTATAGGTCGAAAATAACAGGAAATATGAAAACCAAGTGATAATAGGCACAAAGCAGCACACACAAGCCTAAAGACCAAAAGTGGTACAACAAGGCAGAACACTTCAAATCTCTTTAAAACATATTGAATGTTCTTACCTAATCGTACATGGCCAAGACCTATGTTGTCATACTGGAATATAATAATATTCAAATTTTTTATCTAATCATATATAGACAAGGCACTTGCAATATCAAAAATTATTACTTGGGATATACGAACTTAATATGTGGAATTTGCAGAGAAATATAAATGAAGAAAAAAGACCATTAATTAAACTACTCTGAACACTGGTGCCCCTTTACTACCCTTTTTTGTGAGACTTTTTTAACCAATCTTAAGGGTTTCGTGTAGACATAGGGCGCTTGTTGCTTGTTTATTTGTCCCATCTATCTCTCATGGCTTACTAAAGAAAGTATGCAGAAAATTGCTATATAAAAAATAAATTGCACAATTAAGTGAATCACAGAAAGATGTTTGCAAGCCTATGATATTTTAGAATACTGTCCCAAAGAATTCATTATTCTCCAAATATCTATCTGAATTTCATGTCTGTTACATGGGAAGGCTGTAACAGTGTTAAACTAGGCACAAATTATAGGAGAGAAAAAGGAAGAACAAAATACCGAGAACGTGTATCTTCCAGACAGGAGGAACTCAGATCAACCCTGTACATATTTCATGTCTGTACTCCGCATTCATTGCCCTATCCATTCTGCTGCTCTGCCATGTGGTTGTAAAACCTAGGTCAAAGAATATACAAAATTAGAAAAGTTAGAAATACAGGGAAAAAAGCAGCATGTATTGCACAAAATTTCACATATTTTCTTAGAATGTTGAGGGTAAAAGAAAGAATGTTTTGAAAAACTCACTTCATACATCTTTTCCTTCACTGCAAGGGGAAATAGCAATCCTGTGCATAAATGACTATTCTTGCCTTCCTAGCATTCTAATGTATTATAAAGCCTTTTATAAGATCTGATACCCAACTGAGTACTTCCTTTCACTATTAACTCCTTAAACCATGAATATTTAAAGCAAACAAAGTTTAAACCCCTGGCTCTTTTCACAGTTAGTACCTATAATCCTTTTTTCCAGACTAGGTATTTCTAAATCGTGTTAAATCTTTCATCTTCCTTCTGGTCAATTTCAAGGTTTTTATTGAATCAAATGCAATTTTTTTTATACCAGCTTTTCTTTTGCCTTTAGACGTTTCTACTGACTTAGCAAGAGCTGTTGAAATTAGGTGATTACCTTATATTCAGTACACTGATTTAAGCAGTACTTATTTTTAGGAAAGTGCCTCAGATTACGAGATTTGTTTATTTTTAATACACTAGTTGATTAAAATTAGTACTGAAAATTGAAAATATTTTCATTTTGCAGACTTTGAAAAAAATTTTTTTCCGTGTTAGCTAACAACCCAACTCTACTTTCAATAATCCTAAAAGATATTAGTAAAAAATTTGCAATACATTTTTCTAGTACATTGTTAGAGGAATGTACTAAAAACAATATAATTTAGCTAACAGTGCAGTGGATCTACAATAGTTTTTCCTACCTTAAATAATCTTATTTGTTATGAAGTAATAAAAGACGGTGTAGTATAATTTGTTATTTATTTCTTTTAAATTGTAAAACCAGAGAAAAATTAAGGAGGAACAGTTAACCTCTACTGACCAAAAGTACACTTGATCTGTTATTTTGTATTCTATACTCTTCAAAAGAGCAATATAAACAGAATTATTTATGCCCAGCAAAATGTTGCTTAATTACTTATGCACCACTGTTTGCTTGTATTTTAAGCTCTCTCTACCACCCACAGGCAGACGTTAAACAGCTGCTAAAAGCTAGCTTTAGTCTTGCCTGTTTGAAATTAGCATACTTGAGCTTTGAAAAAACTTTGTTACCAATTTACATATGCATAGAGACTGATATTTAGACTCACCATATGATATGTCCCTCAAGAGCTTTTCTTATTGCCTCCATCCTCAGGTCTCAACCTAGAGACTGTAAATCTAGCAGGTGATTAATTCTATACCCTTGAGAAACTAGCAATTAGCACTTGCAACCAGTAAAAAATTGTCATTTCAAAACCCTGTTTACTATGCCCATGTATTTTCTATGAACTCACAGTTAACTCTAAATAGATGTATATGGCAATAGATCTGCAGACATTTCTGTCTCCTTATGTAAAATATAATATTGCTACCAGCTAATCAACCTATTAAATATATATAATTGACATTCCTTTTTTAATACAAAATAGTGAGAAGTAGCAAGCATGGAAACACTGTACATGATGTTTTATGTTACTAAACCTTAATCAGTTCATTTCAACAAGATGACTTTGTAGGGTTTACCTGTTCTGTGTCAATTCTTATCTCTGATAGCTGAAATTACCGTACTTCCAGATGTTCTTATGCATTATTGAGGTCTTCTGCTGTAGATGCTGGAAAAGGTAAGATAAGGTTTTATTTCTTTGTAGTAGTCACAACACTGAGATCAAAGACAGTAAAGTGCAGTGCTTAGTATTGAAAACTATGATGAACCTAACATTTATTTTCAAGTCACAAACCTATCATAAAAACTGCTCATCAATCTTTATTTAACCATTTCACTTGTAATCTGTGAGTCAAGCAAGAAAACATTTTGAAAGGTTTAAAATTATGTTTTTGACCATGCAACAAACTATTGCTAATTATGCATAACACAAGTTTTAAATTGAAAATATACTTTAAAACTTCTGCCCTGTGAAATTAATGAATGAAATGAAAACTAGAGGCATATTAAAATTGTTCTATAGAATAGTAGAATAATAACTTGCGCTTCTGAACAATTTATATTGCTTGGGTTTGATAATCTGGTAAAGAAAAATTTGTAGACACACACCCACACACATACATACACATACACATACACGTGCATGTATTTTTTAAATGGTTTCTGATAAAATCTGCCAGTGCTTCGGAGAGTGTTAACTGAAGTGAAAACAGAGTAATTCCATTCTCTGAAA
This sequence comes from Dasyprocta punctata, assembly GCA_004363535.1. Taxonomy (NCBI): domain Eukaryota; kingdom Metazoa; phylum Chordata; class Mammalia; order Rodentia; family Dasyproctidae; genus Dasyprocta; species Dasyprocta punctata. The sequence continues at coordinate 88,821 of RJWM01001616.1, read as the reverse complement.
TGTTTTCAGTGTAGTTCAAGGGAGAAGGAAGATAGGTGAAAATAGCTAACATGCATGCTACACACAGCATGTTAAGTTACTATAACCAAAACATTTCATTTTAAATTATATGTTACACTTTTTTTATGACTACAAGCACAAAAAAGAAAAAAATGCCACATAGAATATGTATTGACTTTTAACTTGAGTAAGCCTCAGTTAACCGTGTTCCTTAAAAATAGACTTTAAAAACCTGTAAAAATCCCCATAGGAACAATATAGCTAGTGCCTCCGCTAGTATCCAAAAGACACCTGATCTCCTTTATTCAGAAGTGCAAAGTTGGGAGCAAATGAAGAAAAGATCTCCTAGAACAGCGAGCCTTATTTTCTCCAATTGCTCAGTCATTAGATGGTCTGCTAAAAATGCTTGTTAGACTTTCTACTAATTACATCATCGGGTCATCATACAGTCAAAATCAGTTGCAAGGCACTCGTACACAACTAAATCCTTGCTTCTAATTACTCTTTTAGTCTCTTTTTCCTTGTGACACGTGGGTGATAGATCATTATTTTTTCAGCAATTTGTTCGCATTTATATGCAATATAATTGGATCTGATTAATTATTATGATTAATGACTACAGAATTTCCTTGCAAAGCTATTAATACTGGTAGTATCAAATGAAAGACATGGACAAATTAAAGCCAATGGGTTCCTGTTGCTGATACTTGCAGCGCCTTGGCTAAAGTAACCCTTTGCTGTTTTCCAGCAAACAGAAGCGGCCGCAAACTTGAGTCCTTTGAATGGCATAGCAGCTCACAATGTGTCAAAGGCTTGGAACGCTTTTAGGCTTATTTCAGCACATTGTAAGTGAGTAATCTGGCAGGTCTATGTTCAGGAGGAGTACATACTGTTATTGATTTGAAGTAGTAATGAAACGTGTAGCATTAAAAATATGTAGAAAGCTATTAAGAAGTAATTGTCTTGAAGGATATTTATAATTTCTCCATTTTCTTTGACAAACATGATAGAAGGCACTTAGTTAACTTCTATTAAATGTCAGATTACAAAATTTCTAAAGGACATATTTATGTAGAGTGTGTTTTGTATTTTAAATTATACTCTGGCTTAGAAGTAGGATATTACATGTAAAAAAAGCAAACAACGACTGAGTAGCTTAGGGGATCGACTTTCCTGTTACCTCTGGGACCTGACTTTAAATCTGGCTTTGAGCAAACTGAAGAAAAATCATTTCAATCTAATGGCAGCAGCAAATAAAAAAATCAGATAGTTTGAGTTCCTTGAAGGTGGCAGCAAGCTTTTTGCTTTATGAAGTATCCAGAATTCTGGGCTTTACAGGAAAGAATTGGATTCGGAGGATGCATGCCTGATTATAAATTGTAAAATACAAAAGATGTTGAGTATAATTTGCATCTGTCATAAACAGTACCAGCCCTGCTCATAGCATGAACCTTAATAAGAGGCATGAAGGCTTGAATCTTGCTGAGAAAATGGATTCATTCTGTCTGACCCAGAATTGGTATTAGTGCTTGCAGTAAGATCCTCAAAAGATTTAAAAGGTAGCTTTTCAGTTAAAACTGGATGCAGATATCTCATGATATTCGATGCTATAATGCTAGACAATTTATTTTTTAAAGAAATATTAAACAATAGTTCATAGTCCATCAAATATACAAATGCCAGGAACTGAGTTTGCCTTACAAACTGCTGCAATTTTCTTTGATGATTCATATTAAATTAAACTTACTAAAAGGGGAAAAAAGGTAGATTAAAGCAATCACTGAATGCAGGTAAATGGTAAAACATTTAAAACACACATGAGCTTAGTCTTTTCAATATTTTATCCAAGATATTGAATTTCTATGAAGATTTTATACAATTACTGATATTGATACATTCTTCATTCAAATTCACACATTTAAAAAGATATGAGTTTCTGGTCTACATTTATTAGGAAAATGATTAAACCAAATAAAGGAACATCATTTAAAATCTAGTCCCTACTAGGATAAGTCATTTGTCCTATCAGAGCTTTTAAATAATCTACCACCACTACCACCACCACCACCCCCATTTCCTTGCCGAAAGGCTTTGTATAAATTATTTATAAAAAGATAATGCTAGTTTTTCTGCTGAGACTAGGAAAATGGGATTAATGTGAAGATCAACACTGAAGCCATTTTCATGGGCTCCTTCTATACATTAATTATGATTATGGCAATTAATTTAAAAACTCAAGTTGGCCTTCACCCCAGGTAAGAGTGGGAGTAGTGGAGAAAGGCAGGAATCCTTAAAAGGATTCCAATTCTTTTTCTAAATAAGCATCACCACCCAGGAGAGAGAGGGCACCTGTATACCTGATAAATAATGTTGGGTATTCACTGTTGCTAATAGGAAACACGTAATGAAATAATAACAAAACAATTAATGACAAGATTAAATATACCATGTGTGAATCGCCATTACAAAAATTGGCTTTGAAGTGTATTGCCTTGGGAAATGTGACATAAAGCAAATAAAACCACAGAGGATTCAGAACATAAGTAGGAATAGTCTTGGGCACAGGTTGCTCACAATTAGAGACCTATCAGTTATTATGAGAAAATATGTTTCAGTTCACCTGCTAGCTTAGTTTCAGATAGTTTGTACTGAAAACAAAGAAACTCCTAATACATTAGTAACTGCACTGCATTGCAGCAACATGTATCAAAGTGTTATCTATATTCTGGCATGAGTACCTTCCCATGTGCCATATTGATTACTATTACAGAGACAAACCCCATATGGTTGTGATCAATATGTATAACCAATAACCCCCCCAAAAAAAGCTCATTCGAATTTTAAATCAAACTAAATAACAGAATGAAATGACCAACCTATCAGTTCAACTAATGATTCTATGGCAATAATCAACCATCTATCACTCTACTAGAATAATCAAGAGTAAAAACTTGGTCCTGTGCATAAGGAAGCAACTAACTACCCTGCATCAGCCTACTGCACCCTCCAAAGGACAGAATCCTTGAAATTGATTCTTGCTACACTAGAAGTTGTATAGTCTGTTCTATTCCAATTCTAACACCAACACTATTGAAACAAGGAAGACTCAAAAACAGATTATCAGTCCAAGACTGAGCCAGAAATAGAATTTTTTTCAAGCATAATGGAACAAACTGCTGTGTCAGAATATAGCAAATCTCATTTAGGAATATCAAGTCTGAGTTCTACCATGTGTATCTGTAGTATGGGGTACAGGACAAGAAATGGTGAAAATGTTTGCAGGAAAGTGTTTGATAAACCCCGGTTAGTCTTGAAAACTCAATTTCTGGTTGTGATTTCCATCAGTTTTTCCTACCACAAAATCCTTGTTTTTGTCTAGAATCCTAGCCCCACCTAGTCGGTGGATGAAAACTCTTTGAGGATGACAACTTATAATCTTCCATTTAAAATTTTTAGACTTTTAAAGACCATTGAGTTTCTATGCATCATTTCATAAAAGGAAAGAAAAAGGTCAAAGAGTGAACTTGGCACAATGTCATGTAATAATTGCTATGCAACTGGTTTCAAAAAATCCACACCATGGCTGTAAATATACATCCCTTTCCAATATGCCACATAGTTGCTGAGTGGTATCAAAATACATAATATTACATTTACATCTCAATTTTTCTTATTCTGGCTTTAGTCAGTAAGAACTCCCTAGATTAGGGTTTTCATCTAAAAAAAACACATTGCCTTATACTTTAAAGCATATCTTTTGCAAATATTCTGTTGAAAGTGAATTAGAATTGGAAACAATCTGAATGTCCAATTATAGGGAATTGATTCCATAAATAATGACATATTTGTATTACTAAATGTGGTTAGGCCATTTTGAAGAACAGAGTACATTTTCACATACTGGCATGAAAGACTTGCATTACGTATGGCTAAATGCTTCAAAAGCAAGCAACAGGATAGTATGTATAAAATTAATCCCACTGTTTAATTCTTGATTTGATTAGATAAGGAAAATGTCTGACATAATATACACAAAGTAATAGTACATATCTCTGGGAATAGACAGAATCTGATGACATATTCCATTTATTTCTGATCTGCCTGATTCTATTTGAACAAGGATGTATTTGTTTTCATAATGAAAAATTAAAGAGCAAAAATCAAGAAATTGTACAAAATAAAATTATAAAATTTATAGGATTTTGCGATACTTATAAAGATCCACCTGTGAGTATTTTTTTCTCAAATTTTATAACATTCACCTGGTACAGGCATTTTTTGGTAAGTGTTCAGTGACTTATAAAAATATTTTTCTAAATACTTGCTTTTTTCTTCAATATAACAGTTAATAATTCGCTGTTTAAAATAAATTATGGAGTCTTTTCGTCTTTATTAAATAAGAGAATATTATTGTCTTTTTATTGTAAAAAAATACAGTGGTATTTTAAATGGGAAAGATAAAGGGTTTTTTCCTCCTTCATTTTCTTTTCTGCAATGTCAGTTTCAAGGTGGACAAGGTACATTTCTTAGTTGAAAGATTTAAAAGACAAAACTATTTAACTGTTTGGCAGCCATCAGTGACTGCCATGCAGTTTCAACATATGATATTTTACCTCCTCAGTCTTCCATTTATGCAGAATGTGTATGTATTCCTGGAATAAGAAGATAAAACTGCATGTGGATTTAGTAAAATTATATCTTTTAGGAATTTGGAACTTCTCAAAGAAGACGTTCTGCAAATACTGCATTCGATGACCCCCGAATTGCCTGTGTTGTATACAAAAGAGTGTATCAGAATATACACTTTTAAGTTACATTTTCGTCCAAAGGTCTTTTTTGAGTAAGATTTTTGGAAAATTTTGATATGATTCATGTTACTTTTGCTAAAAATCTCTAACAAGCAAATGTGGTTCTCAGAGTTACAACTCCGAATGCACTTTAGATTTTTAAATAATAGAAATTCTGAATTAACATTTATATTTGCAACTAAATGAAACTTAATGAGAGTGGATATGGGAGAATATTTTAAGTGGTAGATACATATACTCTTTTTCATTCTAAGAAGAAAGGAAAAGAAAATGTTTATATATTTATTCTAAGAAAAAGTACAGTAATTATATTATTTTAAATTTGACACTTTAAAATTAACAGCACTATTTCTGTTTGACTATTCAGGAATTTTCTAAGAATCACTTAATGAAATAAAAAGCTTCACTTTAATTGTGATGAAAAATGTACAGAGAAGTTCTGGTGCTCTCATGGATTTCAAGAAGCAGGAACTAGAATACCAAACCCAGAATCCAAAGAACACTCTAATTCCAAGTGTACTTTTACTTTAAAATACCATGTACAAATTTTGTTGTTTGCAGTCAGCATTTTAGATAACATCTTAGAAGAGGCTTACATCTTTTCATCATTTTTTCTTCAGTGATTACCAGATTTTAGAAATTGTGCTATAGGTCGTTCTAAAACATTGATGATGATAATTACTAAAGATAAGTAAGATCACCAACAGTATTAACAGCTGGAAATGAATTCCTGGATTTTCTTCTTTCTCTGATTTCTTTAAATACTAGAAAAGAAATACTCAAAATAATAAGCATGCATTAGACATTGAACTTAAGTAAAATATTTAAAATTCAAGAATCTGATCATCCAAGAAGATGAAATGATACAATGTGGTCATAGAAGTCTATAAGCATAAAATATACAGAACTCACAAATTATGATGTAAACTAATGCAATACACTAGTGATCATCTCTAGCGACATTATGGCTTTGCCAACACATTTCATGCATTCATATCCAGGAAAATGGCAGCAATTTGCCATTTTACTGCTAACAGTTGCCTTAGTTTTCATTTCTATTACTGTAGAAATACTTGCTGAATTCTTTTTTTCCTTCAACTGGAGAAAGCGGGTTTGTCTTCTACTGTAGAGCAGAGACACTCAAGGATTTTCTGTTAGGTCAAAAACAGCAGAGATCAGCTTATTCATTAATTCCAGGAAACATCACTACAGAGAAACTGGTAAACAAGAAAAGGTTAGGAAAAGGCAGATATAAAACACAAAGGTTGGGGAGATACAGAGTAAAAATAAATCAATAACATCTAACCGTAGATAACAAGCAAATATTTTAATAATAAAAGCCCTAAAGAATTTTGTGACTATGCAACAGGAACAATACAATTTGCCTCTGCAACAGATAATACTTGTCAAATGAAATCATGCAGCTTGTAAGGAAGCAATTTTAGTTTCATAGATACTCAAGAAGTCCATACAACCAGAGGATGAGAATTTCTCAAGCAAGTACATGCTTTTTTGGTGAATAATTTGCCTATTCACTAAATCATCTGGCTACTCATTTTGAGTCACAGCAAAAATTTCTCTCCAAAGTCATTGTAAGAATAGCTAAGTGCAACAAAATGCTTGATGTTTTTAAACAATAGTAAAAGAAGTAAGAAACAGCATATTTACATAAACATAGCATACTCACCTGACTGAATGCATGAATATATGAAAATCAAGTATAAAACAATGTGCATAATAGCTCTATTTTGTAATATCTCTTATAGTTTAGTCAATACTGGTGAAACAGTGACTAGAAAAACACATAATAAAGTCATAATATTATTTCCTATGATTATTGTGCCTGTCAATTTTTGCACAAAACTGTTTTTAGGTAAAGACACTAAACCTCTGTATTAGTTTTTTAGGAAATCATAACAAAGAGTAGTTTAAACAACAGAAATTTATTACTCACAATTCTGGATATTGGAAGTCAAAGATGAAAGTATCATTAGGAATGATGTATCTTGAGGTATCCAATCTGGCCTGCACAGGACAGTCTTCTTTCTATATTCTCATGTGGTCTTTCTCCGAGCTGACACATTTCTACTGTCTCTTTGGTGTTCAATTACCTCTTCGTATCAGGACATCAGTTAAACTGGATTAGAGTCAACCCTAATGCCCTCATGCTAGTTTAATCACTACATTAAGTGCCCTATATTCAAATGTAGTCACTTTCTGAAGTACTAGGGTTTAAGGCTTCAACAGAGAAACTTAGAGGAGACACAGTTCAGCCTGTAGCAGCATCATTTGTAATCTACCCTGAATATTCACATTGGTCTACCACAATACATTAATCTTCAGATAGCTCTGTTTGAGTTCTACAGTATAATAGAAAGATACTGCACTAGACACATATTTTTTCTTTAGTGTTGGCTCAGAGCCCTCACCTCCCATAGTCAGTAGTTAGAAATGGGCAGGTAGACAGTTAACAATGACTTTCTTGAAAACAGAAAAGAAAAATTGATTTAAACCTTTTGCCAGAGACCATGGCATAAATTCTCCCACGGTAATGGACTATGATCTACTCATCACTGAATGAATGCAAAGTTGGGAAGAGATACACATGATTGAATATCAAGTAGGAGCTTGCGTTAGCTGATTATAGCACAATGCTCTCTGGGATTTTCATGGATTTAGAGAAATCGAAGCTCCCTATCCTACTTATTTCATCAGAACAATGTTCTTTTATATTTGGTTCAAATTCTTTTTTTTTTTTTTTTTTTTTTCGGCACCGGGGATTGAACTCACAACCTCGCGCCTGCCAGAGCAGGCGCTTAAGCCACTGAGCCAAGCTCCCAGCCCTGGTTTTTTGAGGCAGGGTCGCACTATGTAGCTCAGGCCGGCCTTGTGCTCGCGTTGTAGCCCAAGCCGGCCTCGAACTCACAACGCTCCGCCTACCTCAGCCTCCCGAGTGTTGGGATTAAAGGCGTGCGCCACCACGCCCGGCTTGGTTCAAATTCTTGATAACCAATTTTAAAAGTTGTTGATTTGACCCCACAAAAATGCAATATGGTAGCTATTTAATCTCTAAAATGTAATAACCCCAAAAAATTAATTTTGAAACTAGTATTGACTTCTCATTTTATTTTCAAGAGACTTCTAACATTTTCTCTATTGCCTTTCACATTTAGTATATGGTTCTTGAAGCTCTCCTTAAAGTTTACTGCAAGATGTGTGCTACAGCCTCTATATGATGCACTGTAATTAGTTGGAGTCCATTATTGTCCTTAGTCTCTACAAAAGTACAAGTCCCCTTCCACCAATTAGCTATTTCTGGAAACATAACAACAAACATAAAATAACTTTAAAACTATAGGACCTGAGATGAGTTTCTCCATGCCCACTTAGCAATCTTTCTTACATGCTCCTACTGCTTTCTGAACTAGTTTTATTAAAGCCATAATCATATTGATTAATATGTCCATCTACATTTCTATCTTCACTAACATGCAAAGAAAGTAACATATTTTTGTCTTTATAATATCTGTAAATTTTACACATAATAAATTTCATTGGATGGAATGATTACTGACTAGTAAAAATAATTTGATTTGTTGCTTCCGAAAAAAGAGGTTTAAATGAATAATTTCTAAGTGCAAAATAATTTTTAGACTAAAGAATTGCTTTATTTTTATTAATTTAGATAACTTTTGAAGAAGTTTTTAGCAAATCTTGATTTAAAAATCTATTAGCAAAAGATAATTTATCAATTTAGTTTTAGTTTCATCAAAATATTTTAATGAGCAAAGACTGCTGGGAAATTTCAAGAAATAATGTAATAAGCAATAATAAATCCTAATTATATTAGAGAATAATTTGCATTTTAGATCTGATTAATTTTGAATAACCATTTAAAAATTGGCTTTCAACATGTGGCAGTATTTCCTAAATTTAAACTTAAGATTACTGACACTTGGAAATAGTGTAATTAATAGCCATTATCATAGCTTACAAATGTTGTTCTGTTTTTTATTTGTATTTTGTTTAGTCCTTAACATTATCATCATTATTGTAGCTTTTGGAATCAAAAAGGTTTTGCACATGCTAAGAAGCACTCTACCATTAAGCTACAACACCCGTCTAAAATTCTTAGTTTGAAGTCTCAAAATGTAGATTCAATAAACTCAGAATTCCTGCACACTAATTAGTCTCTAAAATCAACTACCTGATATAGCTCTCAAGTATATGTAATAACCCGCATATTTATACTATTCTGGTTGTCTCCATGGGTTAATGTGAAAGTTCAGTGCAAGAATTCATATAGAAAACATACTCATTATTCTCTAGGTCATGTGACTGTATATAGGGATTTCACACTAAAAAAAGAAAAATGATAAATCATCCCTAAGGTATTATTAGCCTGTTTTAATTTTTTCTTTAGAATTCCAGTGCTAGGTATGGTGGTACACATCTATAATCTCAGTACTCTGTGGTTTGTTTCTACTAATATTTATATTGAGATTCAATGTGAGTTTATTCCTGAAAGGGCAAATTATTTTAAAGCAAGGATGCTACTCATATTTTATATATCTCCAGTAGGCCTCTCACTTTTTGCTATGAGTTACAACTGCAGGTTGATCTCACCAGAAATGAAGTAGATGCTGGTGCTATGTTCTTGAAATTCCCAGTCACCAAAACTGTGAACTAAAATAAACATCTTTCCTTACAGTTTTCCCAGCCTCAAGTATTTTCTAATAGCTACTGAAAACATGAAGATAGTATCCAGAGGAATCTTCTGTTTCCAATAATAGATGGCAGGTTTCTATATTTTGAATTAATTACCTTCCTCCCATGGTATTTCACACTGGCAAGGGAACATCTTTTGTTCATTTTTTTTTCATTGTACCATCAAATGTAACAAATAGAAAACTTGATCTAAAATGACCAAGTAGCCGGGCGTGGTGGCGCACGCCTTTAATCCCAGCACTCGGGAGGCTGGGGTAGGCGGAGCGTTGTGAGTTCGAGGCCAGCTTGGGCTACAACGCGAGTGCAAGGCCGGCCTGAGCTACATAGTGCGACCCTGCCTCAAAAAAACCAGGGCCGGGAGTTTGGCTCAGTGCCTTAAGCACCTGCTCTGGCAGGCGCGAGGTTGTGAGTTCAATCCCCGGTGCCGCAAAAAAAAATAAATAAATAAAATAAAATAAAATAAAATAAAATGACCAAGTAGATTTAAAAGACAAAACAATCAAACTGACATTTTATATGGCTCTAGAAGATAGTAACAACCTGCTCTGAACTTGTAAAGCAGTATTTGTGACTCCTTTTATTTTCTTTGAATGGGCATACTGTGATGCCGTATCTTTACGTCAATGGAATGGCACAGTTTTTTATAGAGGAAATAAGCACACAAGCATGCATTTAAAACTTCAAATGAGGCTGTATTAATAGCTTACAGAAAAACAGAATCTGTAGACCCCAAGGTTGAGCAGACCCCAAAATGATGGTCTTTAAACATCAGGACATTAGCGTAATAAAGGAATTAGGATGTTTGATTTAATAAAAATGTTCTGACCCTCTGTAATTGTATTCCCTATAAATGTTCAATCTGCTTAAAGGTCACCCAACACTTAGGAATAAGAAAATGCCTTGCAACCTGTGGAAAATTCCAAAATATTCAAAACATCACTCTTTAAAATAATACTATACAAAACTGTAACTTAAGAATGCAAAATGAATAATGCTCTTCTTAAATAGTCTGTTGTCATTGGCATAACACTTTATAGTACAGCAGTGCATTACCTTAGTTTCTTACCTCAGATGACCACAAATTAAAAAGGAAAATATTAGATAACCACATGTATCGCTAATCTAAATGAGTGTGTATGCATTTGATGATGGCACAGCTCATTTATCCTTTAAGCAAAGAAGTTGGAGTCATACTATTGGAAATATTGCTTATCATTTCTCAGCTTTTTCAAAGACAGCAAGATGAAGGCATTTCTGTAAATTTTAGAACAGGGAAGACACCAGCCTGAAAATGTAATTTAGATGGTATTAGTAGGAAAGGTAAGAATGAGGCTCAGAATCTGTTAGTGCCTTTGTATTGTATTAGCAAAATACCATATCATCAATCTCCCTTCTTTTTCTATGTCTAACTCTGCCACCTTCTTGGCTTGCGCACCCGGAGGAGCATAATTATAGGCATGTAACATATGCATTGTGACTTTGAAAGTATGGAATTTAAATTACTTCAGTACATAAATCACCCTTAGCCTATAAGTCTATTTTACTGTGCAAATGAGGAAACCTAGTGCTTATTTGCCATACTTTGGAAAACTTTATATATAAAAAAAGAACATTGTATAATTATTAGATTTGTAAGAACATGCTTTTGATCAAATGAAATGGGCTTTTAGTTTGTTCAAAGCTACTTTCCGTAATCCGTTACACTGCATAAATTTCACATAACTGCTTATATTGCAACTTGCAAATATATCCATATATTTTTCTTAACTTTAGCATCAAAGGATAAAAGTGATTAAAGATGTATTATACAAACCTCCTTTAGGTACAGCTCTTCATCTGAGTTATAAATCTCAAAGAATTAACATGATAAGCCTATGAAAATCTGTAAGTCTGACAATATTTCCCTCCCCTCTTCTGTATCATTAATAATAAGGTACTAAACGTTGAGGGGTCACTAATTACTACAAATTCAACAAGATGTAAATATGCTAGCATCCTTTCAAAATCTGAAATAAACATCCATTATACTCCAAAATCTAAAACAGATAGAAACCCAAATCCTAATCTTACCCTAAATTCAGATAAGGGAAGCTGCAGAATGTATTTTGGCTTTAATTATTGCCCTCTGAAAAACATCATGGGTGTTCTCTGAAGCATGGACTAAGAAAGATCAGCATTAAGGGACATGTTTCACTTACTTCTTTCAATCAGTTTTAGTGAGGAAAATGTAGAACTCTGAGAAAGAAATAATACCTAGAACTGATCACTACACATCCTAGTTTTTTCATGGAGTTCTGGTGGTGCTACTCAACCTCAGTCAGTCATTAAGTAACAAGTTCTAAAGTAGTTTATTTTCAATCTCAAAATAGCTGTAGGAGTGTGTCTCTTCCAAGGTTATAAGACATCTGGTCCTCTATACCGGTTCCTCTGAGGGCCTAGCCCTGTCTGACTGCCTATAATATTTCTAACTAACTCAGTTGCCTGTAACATTCCCCCCTCTGAAGAAGTAACCCGAACTGCCATGAGGGGTAATGGGTGATGACCAATCTGGCTTCTTCAGGCTGAAAGGGGTCGTAGTCATTGAACAGCAGTCAGGGATACTCTGCAGAGGTTCTAGCTAATAGCCTTCAGTAGATACCAGACACATTCATTTTGGTAGGCACACAGCTTCAAGCCTGAAGGAGACAAAACCAAAAGAACAAATATGTACTGACCAAATAATGGAATCAAACAGGACCAAATGTCTTGTGACCTTGGAAGAGACACACACCTCTTGCTGCGGGCCAGACCTCAAGACAGAAGGCAAAACAAATGCAATCACACCCTAAGTATAAGCATTAGGGATTAGGTATGGATCATCTTGAGAAGCCAGGAATTACCATCCCAATCTCCTGCAGAAAGTCACTGATCTGTTAGAATGCTCACTTACTATGTGACTCACTTCCCCATCTGTCCCTGATTTGGTCAATTTTACCTAAACAATTAATCTTATTGGTTGACCACGGTTCTGTCCCACCTCAAGCCCATCTGTCGTGTGAGTTCCCAGTTTTCCCCACCAGGGTTTTACTCTATAAAAGTCACTAGAAAAGACAGAGTCTTTGGCAACCCACTCGGGACTGCTTCTATCTCTGTCTCAGACAGAAGCTTTTTTCTCTCAATAAATATTTCTGTTCTTAAAAAAAAAAAGCTGTAGGAGTATTAAATAGGTGATGCTATTTGTCTACTGAGTGAATTTTTTTTTTTTTTTTTTTTGAGACAGGGTCTCACTATGAAGTTCAGGCTAGCTTTGAGCTTACTTTTCAGGCTGGTCTCAAACTCACAAAGATCCTCCTGCCTCAGCCTCTCACGTGCTGGGATTACAAGCTTGTGCCACCACACCTGGCTTCGTACTGATTGAATTTATTTACTGAAAACATACTCCACCTATGGTAAAAATATCCCATTCTTCAAAAGAAGTTGATTCTGCTAACTGAAAACGTGAATCTCAATTCTATAAATTTTATCCAAAAATCTATAATTTTTATCTATTCTTGAAAATTTCATCTCCCATAAAATAGTAAGATAATAATAAGGTTAGGATAAAAATAAAGGATTACAATTATGTAGAACAGCACTGTCCATTACAAATACAATGAAAGTAAGTGTCTTAGTTACTTTTCTCATTGCTGAGACAAAATACCTGACACCCAAAATTAAAGGAAGGAAGGTTTATTTTAGCTCACAAGAGTTTTTAATTCCTAGTTGACTGAGTCCAAGGCAGGATAGCATGGCAGAGGGGCATTGCAGAGGAGAACGAGTTCATGGCAAGCAAAAGGCAGCAAGTTGAAAACTATAAGTGACAAGCAGTGTCTTGGTTACTTTTTACTGGTTGCTGAGACAAAACACATGACACCTAAAATTAGGGAAGGAAAGGTTTATTTAGCTTACAGGTTTTGGAGGTTTCAGTCCACAATCAGCTGGCTCCAAGGCAGGGTGGCATGGCACAGGAACAACACTTCAAGGCAGCATTCTAGCAAAAGCATCCAGAGTAAAAGGGGGAACCGAGCAAGCCTCTGCTCCTCCTTTATATAGTACACAGGACACCCCCCTCCAGGGTGGGTGAAGCTTCACAAACACCCTTGCCTTCCTTTGCACAGGATGAGGATGTTTACAAAGTAAGACCCCTGGCTCCCTCCTGAGTCTCCCAGTTAAACTTCTGACCTACTCAAATTGTAACAATGACCAGGTAACTGTGCTTTACACCCCAGGATGTAGAGCTGCTGAGTTACTTAATTAAGCTGCTAGACTTCTCAAGCTGACACAATGTATAAACAGTAGCAAGCAGTGACCCTCTTTCTGTCCCTTATATCTTATCCAGGGTACCTGCCCTTGGGGCACACACACCCAGGGTGGGACACCCTTGCTCCTACCCAGAACTATGCCAAACCAATGGCATAATTTAGTAATCACAAATCCTTGATCCTAGCATTACATACTCCAGATCCAGCCACCTCTGAAAAGCTCCCCGTAACTGCATGAGGCTTTGGGGGGACATCTAGACATAAGCTATAATAGTAGAAAAGTTACATGTGTCATTCAAGATTTTCTATTTGGCTTAGTGTATACAAACAATATCAGTTCATCATATGACACATATAAAATGCTATTGATATTTTAATTTTGGAGGAGTATACTAGAGATTGAACTCAGTGCCCACCCATTGACCTATATCCCAGATCTTTTTAATTTTCATATAAAGGCTCATTAAATTGCCCAGGGTAGCTCAAACTTATAGTACTCTTGCCTCAACTGCCCGATTTTATTTTCATACTATTTCTTAGAAACCTAATGTTCATTTTACACTTAATCCTCACCTGAACACTAAATTTTCATCAAAAATACATAATCTGTATATATTTATTTATTCTGTATGTATTTTCAGTGCTGAAGCTCAAACTCAGGACCTTTCATGTTAGGCATACTCTGCCACTGAGTATGACCCCAGCCCTCAAAATCCATATTTAAATTTAAAAAAAAATAATAATTGAAATACAGATTCACATATTCAAAATTCTCAACATATTTACAAGTTTTTCAACCACTGATTTGAGTCAGTTTGAATTTAAATTAGTTAAAATAAAGTATAGTTATTTCCATAGTCGTACAGCTACATTTTAATTGCTCAATACTCACGTATAGCTAGTGGCTGCCATAATGGATAGACCAGAATAGAGAAATAATAAGAATAATGAAAACCTTAACAAGAAACATTAATGGCTTTGCTATCTAATTAAATAATATCTAATACCTCATTCTATCAATTTCTACCACATTTAAAAGCAATTTTTCAATAGTTAGCTAAATGGCTATCTGTAAATATGATATAACTTGTTCACTTAAGACCTCAATTGACTAATAATTTCTACCTGAATTAAAGTGAACACATTTGGAAATTTAGGCTGAATGTGGTGGTGCATGCCTGCAGTCCCATCACTCGGAACGATGAGGCAGGAGGATTGATGCAAGTTTGAGGCCAGCCTGAAGTACAAAATGAATTCAAGGCCGGCCTGAACTGCATAGTGAAACCCTGTCTCAAAAAGACAAAAAAAAAAAAAAAAAAAAAAAAAAAAAAAAAAAAAAAAAAAAAAAAAAAAAAAAAAAA